>CM062804.1:471509085-471787467 GCA_031772625.1 Pinus tabuliformis | reverse complement strand
CCCGGACATTTGTCTTGTTGAGAATAATAACCGCTGTATGGTGCACAGCCTCACCCCAGAAGGTTGCGGGGGGTTCTGATTCATCAAGCATAGCACGAGCCATTTGTTGGATTGTTCTGTTCATTCTTTCAAACAACTCCATTTTGCTGAGGCGTTCTAGCTGTAGAGAATTCTCTCCTTATCCCATGTTCATCACAGAAATCGAAAAATTCATTTGAAGTAAATTCCCCACCTCTGTCAGATCTGAGGCACTTAATTTTGTGACCTGATTCATTTTCAGCCAAGGCTTTGAAGGTTTTGAATTTTTCGAATGCTTATTCTTTGTGCTTCATAAGTCCTAACCAAACAAATCTGGAGAAATCGTCAATAAATAATATAGTATTCCTCTCCTCTAGGTGTTCTTTTTCTGAATGGTCCACATACATTTGTATGTACTAGCTCAAGAGGCATGCTGGCTGATCCTTCTTTCTCTGGAAAGTTAGTTCTGGTTTGTTTTCCAAACTGACATGATCTGCATATGGTGTTGTCAGGAATTTTGATATCTGGAAGATCGCGAACTGCCTGATATTTGCAAGCTTTCCTTATTTGTGAGAAGCTTAGATGTCCCAACCTTCGATGCCATAACCAGTGCTCTTCATTCTTGCTTAGATAGCATTGTTGTTGTCCTTCATCAAATATGTATAGATTATTTGGAGTTCTCTTTCCTTTGAGAACTGTTTTACCTGTATCAAGATCACGAACAAGGCATCCATTTGATCTGAATATAACCTCGGTTCTTTGATCACACATCTGGCTGACACTTAGTAGATTATGCTTCAATCCATCAACAAACAAAACATTTCCAGCCTTAACATCTTCTTTTAAAGGAGCAATACCTTTTCCTTTTATAGTTGCAGGAGTATCATTTCCAAAAGAGACTTTCTTTCCCTTTTCTAAATTAGAATAAGACTCAAGTTTTTCTTTATCACCTGTCATATGCTTCGAACATCCACTGTCAATGTACCATAGATTTTCTTGTCCTTCTGCATAAAATGCTATCCCACATCTTTCTGTTTGAGGTTCCTTTATTCTCCATGTTTTGGCGCCTGAGGCTTGTTCCTTTTTCTGCTCTTGTACCTTTCTTTCCGGAACCTGCTTCTGCATTCAAAGTCTTTATGTCCAAAATTATTGCAAATAGAACATTCAACTTCATTTTCAAGAGCTGAAAAGTTGTTATAGGTCCTTTTTGTAATCCCTGTCATACTTCTTTGTTTTTGAGCTTCCCTAGTCATGATTGTTTTATACGCAACACATTGAATTGCTTTGTGACCAAAGTTATGGCAAGAAAAGCATTGTCCATTGAAGAAGCTTCTGCGATTATTGGATCTACCAGCCAACTGATTGTAATTTCTATTTTCATCTATTCTTGAACCAAATGAGAAGATTTTACCTGTGGCTGGTTGTGGCTTTTGTTCACCCTTAAGCTGGATTGCCCCTGATAGTTTCTGCTTGACATTTGTCCCTGCTTTACCTGATGATCTTCCTTGTGCTCTTGCTCATTTCTTCTTGCTGCATCAAGATAACTTTTTGAAGTGGATGCTGAGAAGTTTCTTCATTATAGCCCAAACTGTCTTATTTAGTGGAGACCGCTGCACACTGATAATCTCATCCAAAGTTTCAGATCCTTTGACAAACTTGAGATTAATAGTTTTTGTTTTCTCAATTTCTTTTCTAAGACCAACAATTTCACCTTCTAATTTTTCAAGATGTTTTTCCTTTTCATCAATTTGGAATTGTAGAGTATCAATAATCATGTTCTTTTCTTCTATGCATCTCTTGAGTCTAGTAATTTCATCATAAAGGTTATCCACATCTACAGCATCCTCATAATCATCATCTTCAAATGCCATTAACAACCTATATTTATTACCTTGTTCATCTTCATCACTGTTTGATAAGCCATCACTATCTTCATGGGTGTAGTAGCTTTTCTTATTTGCGCTTTGTTTCTTGTTCCATCTAACTGGTTCCTTTCCTTTATCCTTATAAGAGCATTTTGCAGCATAATGACCTACTCTTCCACAAGCAAAGCATTTGAAAGGTAGCTTACCTCTGAACCTTCCAGAACCTCTTTGAAGATTTCTGACAAAATTTGATTCTTCTTCCTCTTCTTCTGGATCATGGCTTGCTTCATAGTAATCTTCTTTGCCTGATGCTTTAAAAGCAGCCTCCCTTCTGTCTGATGGTCCTCCTTTCTCATTTCATAAGCAGTTAGAATTCCATGTAGTTGAACATAGTAAGAACACGGAGATTTTCTTTTTCTTCTATTGCAGATACTTTGGATTCAAACTTGGGGGATAATGATCTTAGAATCTTTTGAACTACTAGAGACTCCTTTACTTCTTCACCCAAATTTTTCATACAATTTACAATCTCATCTACCCGAAGAAAATAATTAGCCACACTTTCATCATTATACATCTTGAGAGTCTCATATTGAATTCTGAGAGTTTGAAGTTTGGCTTGTTTTACCTGTTCATCTCCTTCATAGCTTGTGATCATTTTGTCCCATATTTCTTTTTTGCTGATTTGAAGTGCATTACCTTCATGAATTCTGTTTGGGATTACTTCCTAATAGAGTACTGACTACTTTTGCATTTGTTTCATACTTCTTTTTCTCAGCTGGATCTGTAGGAGTAGCTGAAGGGAAAAGCATAGCCTGTTTCTACAATGTCCCAAACTTCAGTACCAAGAGATTGAAGATATGCAGTAACTCTTACTTCCAATAATTGAAGTTTGTCCCATCAAAACTGGTGGCCTAATTGATGCTTCTCTCTCGTAGTTGCTCATGATGAACGATCTACCTTCAAGCGATCAAGCTTTTTGAAGGACTGCTCTCATACCAATTGTTGGAAATAATACTGAGAGGGGGGGTGAATCAGTATTATCAAGCAATTTGCCAAATCTTCCTTATTTGATCTTTTGAATTATTCTTGCATATCAGTACCATAAAATAATGAGCATGAATAAAGAAAATAGACAGTCACACCAAAGAACACAAGATGTAAGGTGGAAACCCAATGCGGGAGAAAACCACCTGCTGCAATATGTCTCTATCTTCTTTCAAGAAATTCTTTTTACAATGATTTTGGTACTGGTGCAGTCCTTTACCAGCACGCAGGCTGCAACCTGCAGAGAGCTACAACTCTCTCTCGTTTTCCAGTCTCTCCTGGAAGGGAGCTACAACCCTACTTCTTTTCATGAAGTATACAACAGATACAGTCCACTACAGATATCAGATCAGTAATTACAGAAATAACCCAGAACACCTTATGAACAGAAATACGGTCAACAGATCATCTTAAGACAGGGACGCATATTTCTTTCTGTGACCTGCGACTGGACGCAGTCTACCTTCCACTGTTCTGCGTGCCGACGCACTGTTCCTCTATGCTTTGCTGCGACCGGCGCACCCAGAAACACTATCGCGCCGCGTTTTGCTTCAGAGACGCACCAATAACACAGTCGCGCCGCGTCCTTTGCCTCAGAGATGCACCCAATAACACAGTCGCGCCGCGTCCTTTGCCTCAGAGACGCACCTGAGCCTTTACTGTACTGCGTCTGGCGCACTTTTCCTTCACTGAACCTGCGTCCCTTCAGATATAAAAAGATATGAGGACTTCAAAAACAAACCCAATCACTCAGATCCACAGATCTGATCATACGCCATAGAGATCACAGTCCATTAGAAGATTCGCCTTCATAGATCTGGACTAGATCTCACCAAAAGATATTCAACCAAGATAATGCCTAATCCAAATGAACTCCTTTGCTTTATATAGGCAAGCTTCTCCCCAAAACATGGAACAAAACCACGAGCCGACACCATAGAAACACAAAAACCGTCGGCTAGATACCACACAAGAAACCCCACGTGCTTTCTCTGCCTTGAAATGTGTGCACTGAGCGGACGCACCTCCTGAACGGTTGGCCTGCGTCCCTGGACGCGGGTTCTGTATGGTGTACCTGCGGGGACACACGCGCTGAACATATTTCCTGCGTCCTTCTTGATTTATCACTGAATGGGTTTGCCATCAAGGACAACACCTGAATCATAATGCAACATATCCTTCTAAGTTGGGTGCATAGTAGAGGTCGAGGCCCCATCATCCATAAAAATTCACCTTGCCTCCATGAATTCTTTCTTTTCCTTCAGGATATCAAATGTAGGAGATTTTTTAGTAGTTTTCCTTATCCACATAGCTTCAACTTCCTTTTTCCCATCGGCCTTATCATTCCTAGTCACAATTTTGCTTCTTGCTAAAATGTAGATGTAGGGTTGATCTTCTCTAGGCTCAGTGATCATCGTTAGGACATTTGTTGTAGCGTGTTGGTTTCTTTTCTCCTGCATCTTTGAAATAAGGATGGGACATTCTTCTATCACATGATCAAAATACTTATGGTAATTGTAGTTTGTCGTTGGGTTCTGACAGTCTCTTGTGAAGTGTCCAACCTATCCACAATTGTAACAGATAATTTGGCCACATCCTCTACCAGCTCCTCCTCCTCCTCATCCTTGAAATCCTCCTCGACTAGTGTGTTTTCCTTGTTCCTTGTGTGTATTTCCTTTGGCTTATAGTCTATAACTATCAGCAGTTTGCTCCATCTTTAAGTCATAACTTCGACAATTTTTCTCATCATGGCCACAGATCTGTAAAATTTACAAAACAACTACTTTGAGGTTTGTATACATTTTTGTAACAGGTATAAATCTTCAGAGTGATGTTTACCTCTCGTTCTACAAATATCGCACCATAGACCTAGGTTTACTGGATTAGGTGCTCCACTTGTAATATAATCTTTGAACACAAGGCATTGATCCTTATAATGACCCTCTACTTTTCATTTTGTACACCATACTTATGATCTTGCCTCCTTACCTTTCTTGAGGTCCTGCAATTCCAAGGTCAGATTGGCTAGCTGACTCTGTATTTGTTGTACTTCCGCATGAGTATCCCCAATCAGCAAATCTTCTAGTTTAATCAGAATCTCCAATGCTTCATCTTGAGTTGTGACCTTCTACTGTGTTGATGATAACCTAATACGTGGCAGTAGTGTGGCTATGAACCACTCTTTGTGTTATTGTCAGGGTATTTCAAATCTTACTTGATTCATCAAAACCTTGAATCGCTGATCCAACTCCCACATATATTGCATTGTTGTCTATTTGAATTCTATTAGCTTTGTGATACACCATGATTCTAATTTTGGTTTCTTGAACTATGATACCAATGATTTCTTAATTTTATTAAATGTAGCATTCAGCTTAATCACAGATTATTTCATATACCCTGCCCGTGCTCTCTCCTGTAGCAATGTAACAAATTGTGCCTTTTTTACATCATCATTATTAATCTGTCTCGTTGTCCATACTGCATCAGCTATGAACCAAAACTAGTCAGGGTCCTATGATCCTAGTCCTTTAAAGATAGGTAGCTTAATGTCATCAGCCATTCTTCTTCTTCTTGACAGGCTAGGTGGAGGTGGAGGTGGAGGTGTAGGGGAAGTATGGGGAGGGGGATGGGGTGTGAGGGGGGTAGATGGATGGGGGATCCCAAAGACGCCCTGATTCTTCTCAACTCCCGACTTTGACGTGCCTTCAGGATGGGGAGGGGAATGTTGCACGTTTGTAGGGTTTCTTCTTTCTTAGTCACTCTCATATCCTCCTAACAAATGGTTATAGTTAGTCTTAATATAGTTCTTTAGCTCTGTTCTATATCACTTCCCACTTTGTGTAGCTCCTAGTTTTGACTTATTTCTTCTTTGGCCAAACATTAATCTAATTACATCCGTCAAATCCCATTTTCACACAATAAAATCTTAATCCAGAGCTTCAGATAATTTAAGAACTTACCTCATGGTCCTTTGAAGAATTTTTGTTTAGCTTCACTATAGGTCACAATCTTATTGATTGTGAACTCAGTGATAAATCTTCCCAAAATGCTATCGATCCAGAAACCAATATCTCTTGAGATATTGTTATCAATTCTCTTGAGTCGTTGTATAAAATCAAGATTCCACTCATTAGGTTTGTCATTCTTGAAACAGGCCTTACGCTCGGTCAACCTAGATACCGACTCGTACAATTGAATGTGGAATGAACCAAAGAAGACTTTGTACTACTCTTCGTAAATGTATTTCTGCAACCACTCTTCAGTAGATAATCTAGGGTTTCTATTTTATTTTTCTACAAATTCTCTTTCTTTCTGTTCAACCCACTCCTATTCTTCAACGGATGCCAAATCATATCCCTTTAAGCAGATTTCGGTCCCAACAATGGAACCATATGTTGGTTTGAGGGGGCTTGACCCAAGTTTAGAGTGTGTTGCGCACCAAAAAAACCCTCAACTACTGGCCCTTTCAACAATGACTTGCAAGTAGATCATAGTCTCACCACAAGCAGTTATGGGAGGTTGAAGAACCAGGTTTTTGCAACCGAAGGGATATCAACACAGTGGCACCATGTATTTACTTCTACTTTATATTGATCTTATAACTTCGTCTACATAAGAACTTTGTGCAAATGATTAATTTAACAAATTCATTAAAACCATAAACTCTAACAAATAATAGTATATCTTACAATTCTTCGCATAATTCAGTGAAAATCATTCATAACCAGATACATAACAGTAGATAAGAAACACATAAAGAGATGCAACCCTTCACCAAAACTCTCTTATTTACTAAAAGGATCTTTAATTACATGCATTTCTCTGACCTGCACACCCAGCTGCAAATGGTTTGTGCACTCAACTACAGACTCTTCAAGGTCTCTGCACACTCAGTTGTGGAGCCTTCCCCAAAACTACAAACTACAAAAACCATGTTGTACATACCATGGATCCATAAAGCAAGGACTAATACTCGATACCCATTATAAAATAAGGGTTTTTTCCCATCCCCAAAGCCCTAAAATACCACGCAATGAATATATCTTCGCCAGCTCTGCGTGATCCACTCCTTCTTCTTCGGGGTACTTTACCCAAAACTTGGACCAGGTTGGGCCATACCCAACACCATTCATTGACCAAAATATTAATGATTGTGATGGATGTGAATCATTTTCCTTCATGTATGGCTTCTCGGGTTATAGCTTGATCGCTATCAAACTAGCCATTTAGCATCAAATCACCTTTATTTGTCCTTAGGGTACCTTTTCATACTACAAGCTTCCATTCAATATTAAGAATGCAGGCGCCACTTATTATAGGGTGATGGAATATGCTTTAAATGATATCAAACATATCATTCAAGCATATTTTGATGACTTTCATGCTCATTCTGAACATCGAGCACAACACCTAGCTCATATCAAATCTATATTTCTTAGGTGTCGGTTCTACCATATCCATATGAATCTACATAAGTGTGTGTCTTGTTTCAAATCTCCACATTTACTTTGGTTCATCATATAAAAACATGGTTTTATGTGAAATCTATGATCATGGATAGAAGTACCTTCCCTAGGCCTAGTGGATTGACCTAGAACAATAGAAAGACAAATTTAGTAATGTTTTCCTTAATGTAATTAGATAATGGGATGAAGCCTACTAGAATTTGTCATATGTTTTTCTACTTCTTTGGCTTCAATTCTCCAATCCTAGCTCCAGCCGCTATTATTAGAACTTGCACAGTCAAATAACACAAGCCAAGGATCGACAAAATCTATGTAGCATCATCTACTCACTTTATTCAATATATCAACATGGTATTGAAACATGTGAAACCATAACATCATATATAGGAAAACAAAGAACTCTTTGAAATAATAGAAATAGAGTGAGTTACAACCAAAAATAGGTGTTCATCCTGTAAAAGAGCTCCTCCAAGTTTACATGTCCTTTCCATGTCACAAAGTGCACCTCTAATCACCCTAATGCATGGAAAGATATCTCTCACATCAACAACATAAGGGTATAATCACTCTCCAAAATCCAACCCCTTTATTATGGATGGAAGTAAATATATAGGTGAAGGAGGTAGTTCATGATTTCTTATCCTTTTACCAATTAATGCTTGAGATCCACTCTTGATGGGAGGATGAGATCAAGGGATAAGGCATGAAAAACACAAGGTAGAATAGGATAGGATTCAAGACTTTTATCTAAGGTAAATGGTTACAACAAAGCCTAGAAGTTTCTAGAAGAAGAGGCTTCAAGATTCTCTCTCTTTTTCCCAAATTTATAGAACCAATACAAGTGCATAGTCGAGCAACCTGTAGGTGATCAACACAGTCCATAATGGAGCAACGTGATAGTCAATGTTGTCTAGTATAAGGCCAAGGAATGTTGGTCCTTAAAATGACTGAAATAAGGTGTTTTCATGAAAAAAATTTGGATTAGAATGAGTCATGCTTAGGGATTTGTGCAAGGATGATGAAAAGGAGGTCAAAGGATGTTGATTGATCTAGTCGAAGGCATATTGACCAGATGTGAAAAAATGGCCTATAAAAGGTTCCCCCCTAAACTGCAAACTCTAAAATGATAGTTGATGACGAAATTACTTTACCTTGTGACAAGTTGAGATCAAGAACAACCAACAACATCATTATCTGTTACAATACATTTACATCATGATATCATTGTTGAGGGAGGCATAACCATAGTCAACACATAAGCGAATCATTACATGTACAATGACCAAAATCCATGGCCATGTTTGATTGATGGTGGATCCATGATTGGATGAATGCCTATATGATCAACTCTCCATCATACACTGTTATCTTGTATTACTCCTAAAATCGCAGCCCCGATGGATGAAACTAGACATGTGGTCTTTTATTCATTCACACAACCAACCAATGTACGAGTCTAATCATGTGAATCAATGAGCTAGAGTCAAACATGGTAGAGACCATCTGATTACTGGAAAATGATGTAAGGCGTTAACAGATGCAAGAGAAATCACCAATGATGTTAATGGCTCTCAATGTACTATAGTACAATTTGCATGGTATGAAGAATTATTTCATGTCGAACACCACACAGAATCTTTTGGTCAAAGGCCAATGATGTAAACCTATCACCGAGAGCGAGGAAAATTTCCATTGATGTATTCAAGAACCAAGGTAGAAAGGGGTGTTTCTAGGTCAACTTCCTAGATAATGAGCTAATGTTGACAAGAAGTAACCTATCGCAGGGGGGCCTTAATGTAGCCCCCATCAATGATACGAAACAAGTACGATTATTTGAGATAGAATGATCAAAATGATGTTGATATGGAACTAGATTAGAAAATGAAAACATGGAATGAAGGCTTAAGAGTATTGTACTAGATAGTAACTGAATGAATTATCTTGAACAAAGCAACGACATTGAATGGAGTTGGAAACATTGACCCAAAACCAAAATTGGAGGCTTTGAAATAGTATGATAAACAAAAATACAGGAATATTTACCAACACAACAGCCATGGCAATGAAGTGGAAGAGTGTCGTGTTTAAGACTAACTCACTCCCATTAGTAAAATGGAATTCTCTATTTTCCAAAATTTCCCAACTATATTGGTCAGTACCTCTTTATTTAGCTTGAGGAAGATAACATGTGCTTGATCTGTAAGTCCATCCTTCAAAAGAATCCCTTTGAGAATATTTAAAAAACACAGAGAAGGAGTGGTTCTGTCTCATCATGAACAATGAGTTCATCATTGTTTGATGTTTTAATCAGTCTAGTGAAGGAAAAACTTGACATATTTTTCATGTTTAGAAAGTTTGAAAAAGAGGCAGGAAAAAAACTCCAAATGTTCCTTTTCATAGATAATCCTTTAGGTCTAAAAAGGCAGAAAATAATAATTAAGAGAACCTATTAGCCATGTTTGACTAAGCTATTCCTTTTTGATATTTAGTCTATCTCAGTCCAAAAAAGGGTTAAAATTATACTGAGTAGACGTCTTTTCATTTACTTTAATGAGTTCGAAAATACAAGTCCTCGACAATATTTTCATATTTTGGGAGCCTGAAAAGAGCTTAAAGAGGACTCTTCCTGGAGGAACGAGTGGTATAAAGGGTAGAAACTAGTTCCGATCATGATGAAACTTCTCAAAACACATAGAGGTCAAGAGCTTGGCTAATAAGGCCACTCATTAAAGTGGCTCCTCTGGAAGGGTTAAAACAATCAAGTGAAAGTGTATGATTGGCCAAGCAGATGGTGATGATGGGATGAAAAAAAAAAGGGCTCATTTGGTAGAAACAAGATGATAAAATGGAAATCATGCGGAATAAAATGAGAATGGTTTCATTTTTAAACAAGCTTGAAACATGGGAAACTATGCTTGAAATAAGTTTTCATGCCCCCAACATAATGACTCAATTTGAGGTATATGCCCCCAAAGCTTCATTTCATTCACCCATGTAAACTATTGGTTACTAACAGATGGATGGAATGAAGGTTCATTTATGAGATCAAGTGAAAGATTTGACTGGGAATTCATGAGATCTAATCAAATACTTGAATTGGAAAGGGAGATATGTTTCATTTTTTAATGAGCTTCACACATGAAAAGAACTATCCTCAAGTGACCTTGTCTCATTTTTTTTAACGAGCTTGACACAAGAAAAGGAACTTTTCTCAAAGGACCTTCTTTAATTTTTTAATGAGCTTGACAAAAGAAAAGGAAATTTTCTTTGGAAGCTTGTTTCATTTTTTAATGAGCTTCACACAAGGAAAAGAACTCTGCTAAGGAAGCTTGTTTCCTTTTTTAATGAGCTTGACATAAGAAAAATAATTATGCTTAGACACCTTGTTTCATTTTTTAAGGAGATTGACACAAGAAAAGGAACTATGCTCTGGCACCTTGATCATGACCCATAAGAGGCCATGGATTATCTCATCAGATCGGAGAACAACACTCAAGAAGGGATATATATCGAGGAATCCAATGGAAAGATCAAGCTCCAATGCCACCAGTAATGACTCACCATATCACCTATTGGATTTTGGTATAAATAAGTTGAGCAAAGAGTGAAAGGCTCATATTTATCAATAGGTACATGAATGGGATAAGTTTCCACATAATTAACCTGTGGCAGGGAAGAATTTGCTTGCATATAAATACCATTTAGGGAAGCTAGTTGATTGGAATTCAAATTAGGACCAATGAATGAAAGTTGGTCAATGGTCACAATTATTCCTTCATACGAGAAACACATCACACAAAAGAGTGAAGAGACAAGAACTTCCATGATATAAAAATAGCCACACCCAAGGAGTAAATTAAAATCCAAAGGGCCTTGGGCTACCATCACATTGATATAGTCAGTCTTTCCTCCCAAAGTAATAGGTAACAAAGGACAAATCCATAATGGTTAACTAGTTCCTCTATTACAACCCAATATATTATAGGTAATGGGCACAAGCTGCGGATAACCTAAAGCTTGCGAAGTAGTTGAGGACATAATACTAATAGATGTGCCTCCATCTATTTTTGTGCCAGGTGTGGGAACATTACAAGATTGTACTATGATCTGGAAGGGCATGTAAGGAGGAATACGACATCCTACCAATTAACTACAATCAAAAGAAGTGACCATACTACTTGGAGGGGGTTCCGTGGGTATAGGAGAATTGTTCTCATGTGATGTGGGAATAGGAGGATTACCCCATTGTGCCATGGGAATAGGATGATTTCCCCCCAGTTCATTTGAATCTAAAGAAACGAGAAGAACCTAAGTGTTATGAACCTCACTCTCAACAGGAAAAGTATGATCGATTGAAGGTGTAATTGGGTCAACCATTTTCTCAAGCAATGGTTGGTTAGGAACAGACTCATGGGATTCACATTCAGAGAGAGTGGGATTGATTGGATTCCAATTTTTATCAATCACTTCATCAACTAGTGTAGGATTGGGAGAAAGATTTTGGTAATCAGCTGGAAGATCAGGTTGAGAAGTTGTAAGGTTTTCCAACACTTTTAAGGCTTCATCCATATAAGGACAAAGGTTAATATAATTATTCCCTTCACATATCTTACATATAAACTTGACTTTACCCCTTTTCCCATGGACCCTACTATCACTAGTGGATGGTTTATCACCAGCATGATCTCTAGAGGTTGATGACAAAGAATGACGTGAGCTTGTGGACCAAACTTATAATATCTTGGGAATACCTAGACAGTATCTAAGAATGTGGTTACCCTTACATAACATGCAAGGGAATTTAACTTCGCGGGGATGATTGGAAGGCTCCTCCATACTAGTTGCATGGGTAGAAATGGTTGATTGGTTGTCCTCTTGCTTATTTTTCTTCTTCTTAATCTTCCTTTTCTTTTTCTTCTTATTCACCTCGTTACTAACATTGAGGATTTCACTAGATGAAGAGGAAGAAGAGGAAGAAGACCAAACATGTGAAGAAGGAAAATGGTAAATTTTAGGATCAACTTGAGCTTGATATTGTTCAAGTGGAGGAGAACCTGGGTGAGAAGTAGTTTGGACATTCAGAACCATAGGGGTTGAAAACAACCAAACTGGAAAACAAATGGTAAATCTAGGAAGGGACAACATTGCCATATAAGGAGCACTAATATTTCCAAAAGAAGGAAAAGGAATAGGATTCCCATTAGAGGGGTTTCCTTGATTGGAGGACTTGAGAACTGTTTCCATTAAAAAAGTACATAAGGGTGTAATCCACCCTTTAGATGTAGTGTGTTTTGGTATCAAAAATTAAGTCAGACACCAAAATAAAGCTAGACAAACAACAAATCAGACACTAACAAAAAACAAGTCAGTGATCCAGGTGGATATTGGTGGCCACCTACCAAATCCACCTGGACCCCCACCATTATTTCTCTCAGCATTTTCAGTTTCCTTAATTGTAGCACAACTTACTATTTTTAGCAATTTTTCGGGTCCTGAACTTCCGGAGCCATTTTGAGGCCCTAAACGACATTTTTTTGCGAATCTGGGGCAACATGGGTCCATGGACCCAAAGTGGTAGTTCTCGGATAGATGTTTCTAACAAGCTATTGTACATGTCAAACAGAGATCGTATGCCAAAGTTACGACCCTGGGAAGTTGGTGTACCAATTTACCCAAATGGGGCCCACAGTTTGGTGTTTCATATTCTAGGGTTAGGTTTTGGAATGTTAAGGGTTTTCCATTGTTTCTCAACAATAAATAGGCCTTCGAGCCTCATTGTAAGACAGTTCAGAGGCATGTAGCCACCACATCTCTTCTCAGAGATAAGTTACTATCGCCCTAGCTAGTTTATTTCCATTACTGTTTGTAAGCATATTTCAGTATTTTACATTAATGAAATGAAGTATTATTTCCGCCGCATATTTGTGTTTATGGTTATCTCTGTAATTTGTTGCGTTCCTATTTAAGTCTGGATCAATGGTATCAGAGCGGTCTGCTTTTTCTCTGTTTTTCTTTGCATGTCCCCAACAAGGTCGGGATATAAGGAGTTAGGGCTTGAACTGGTCGAACCTTTGCAAGACCAGCCTCACAAATCCCAAAGGCCTTCCATGGCGGATGAGAAGAAAGATGAGGGGGCAGGAGATACTATCAAAATCTTGCTCGAAGAAGCCCTCGAGTGACAACGGAACGCGATGATGGACAGCTTTGCCCAGATCCTTCAGCGGCTACCCAGAAGCGACGCATCGGCTTCCAGCAGTTACTCTGGAAACACCACGCCCTTTAAGGTACAAGTTAATTTTGAAATCCCCATATTCGAGGGTCAGATAGACGCAGATGCTATAGATAAATGGTTAAATCTGCTAGAGGGTTATTTTTCTGTTCATGAATTTTCGAGTCGGGAAAAGATTGTTTTCGCTCTTCTCAAAGCAGCCCCCCACGTCAAGGACTGGTGGGAAACCTACTGCGAGCAGAAGGATGAAAGTATTGACTCACTATTTTCAGCCGCACCCACCTGGAATTCATTTCGGGATGCCATCAAGGAGCAGTACTACCCTGTAGGAAGCTATGAGGATGAATACATAAAGTGGACCACGCTGCGGCAGGGAAGGGACCAAGACATGCCGGAGTTCACCAATCTTTTCCATACCCTTCGCACAAAGTTGGGTATCAAGGATTCGGAGCAGTATTTGATACTCAAATACTGTGGCTGCCTACACAAGTACATCGAGGAAGAAATACAATTCCTGAACATCTCCTCGCTCGGCACAGCATACCAATATGCCGTCAAGGTCGAGGAGAAGTTTAAGCAAAAGAAGCAAGACTTTGGATCTGCGAATCCAAAGTGGGGGAAAGGTTCCCCTAAACCACAGAACAAAGGACAAAGCCAAGGCGGGGCAGCCCAAGACAACCCGTCGAAGCTGCAAGCAAAGAATAGCACCGCGAAGCCGAAAAAGGACACGGGAAAATGGTGTGAGTTCCATAAGAGCTCCACTCACAACACAAGTGAGTGTCGGGCCAAGCAGTCACTGGTGGCTGAGCTAAAGGTTTCAGAATCAGATGCATGTTCCGACTCTGAGTCAGAACCTGATAAGGGGAATGACAAAGGGAAGCAGATCATTGATGCGGATCCCAATGCCACTGTTGCTACCACCAAGATCCAGAAAAATGAACCCGAAGATCCAGAGGAGGAGGAGCGTCTCTTCCACTCCCAGATGTGGGTAAAGGGCTCCCGATACAGTTCATTATTGATAGAAGGAGCCAAAAGAACCTCATTTCGGTAGAGGTCGTGAAGCGGTTGGGCTTACCAACCACAACAAATCCACAACCGTACACCATTGGGTGGCTTCACCAAGGACGAGATCTTCGTGTGAGCCAATAGTGTCGCCTTCCATACAACATCAAGCCCTTCACGGATGAGGTATTGTGTGACATTTCTCCCCTTGAAGTTTGTGATGTATTATTAGGAGAGCCATACTTGTGGAAGCGACATGTTGTGTATGAATCAAGGCCCCGTGCTGTTATTATTACATTGGGAAATAAGTTGTACAGGATACCAGAGGTAGCACCACCTACCACCATATCTTTGGTTACTGCAAAACAATGCAGTAAGCTCATTTCCAAAACCAAGAAATTTGTTTTCCTGATGATACGCCCTCAAGGAAAGAAGAAGAAGGTGGCCGCGGCCTCCAGACAGGGCCCCTCTGCACGAAAACTACAGATGGACAAGGTCGTGGAGGAGTACAAGGACATATTCACCTCCCCCGCAGGGGTTCCTCTGCACTGTCAAGTCAAGCACTCCATCGATCTGACCCCAGGTGCGCCGCTACCTAATGGACCAATTTATTGGCGCTCTGTTTTGGAGAACGATGAAATCAAGAGGCAGATTCAGGAGCTCTTGCAGAAAGGTCACATATGTCCGACTTCATCGCCTTGTGGGAGCCCAATCGTGTTGGTACAGAAGAAGGATGGGACATGGAGACTCTTTATTGACTATCGGGTGCTGAACAAGATCACTGTTCGTAATAGGTACCCAATCCTGTGGATTGATGACCTCCTGGACCAACTAAAGGGGGCGAAATATTTCAGCAAGATCGATCTGAAGTCAGGATATCACCAGGTACCAATCGAACCCTCTGATGTGTGGAAGACTGCCTTCAAATCCAAGGAGGGCCTTTTCAAATGGTTGGTTATGCCTTTCGGATTGACGAATGCTCCTGCAACCTTCATGAGGCTAATGGATGACATCTTGCGGCCATTAACCAACTCATTTGTAGTAGTATACTTGGATGACATTCTGATCTTCAGCCAGAGTTGGGAAGAGCACCTCCACCACATCCAACAGGTTCTCCAAACACTGCGGTAACACAAGCTATGTGCCAATTTGGAGAAATGCACTCTTGGCATGACCTAGGTTCAGTATCTGGGATACGTCATTGATGAACAGGGGGTGCATGTGGAACCAGCCAAGATCCAAGTCATTTGAGATTGGACATCTCCAACCACTCTAACAGAGCTCCGCAACTTTCTAGGTCTTGCCAACTTCTACTGCAGGTTCGTGTTGGGGTTTTCTCATATTATTTGGCCCTTGAGTCAAGTCACCAAGGGAGGGGCGAAAGCAAAATTCTTTTGGTCTGAATCTCAACAAAAGGCATTCATAGCGTTGAAGGATCGCCTCTGCACGGCACCAGTGCTCGCATTACCAGATTTACAACAACCATTTGAGGTCGAGACAGATGCCTCTGAATATGCTATTGGGGCATTCCTTACTCAACATGGACATCCAGTGGCATATCACAGTGAAACACTTTCATACACAGTGCAGAAGTACCCCACTTATGATAAAGAGATGTATTCCATTGTGCAAACCTGCTGACAATGGAAGCATTACATTTTGGGGAAGGAAACGGTCATCCACACAGACCACCGACCCTTGCAGTTCATACAGACCCAAGGGAAATTGCAGAATGATCGCGATCAGAAGTGGTCTACATACCTGCAACAGTTCCACTTGAATATCAAGTATAAGAAGGGCAACACCAATAATGTTGCAGATTGCCTTAGCCGACCACCGATCATGGCGTTAACCACCGTGCTCAACTCTTGTGGGCATGAGACTTCTGATTGGCCACTTCTCTACAAAAGCGACCCAGAATTTGGCCACACATACCAGACACTCTTGGAGGGTCGGCATGTTCCAGATTTTCACCTCCAGGATGCCCTGTTATGACACCTGGGTCACCTTTGTGTTCCTTCAAGCGAGCGTGCCAAGATGATTTGGGAAGCACACTACAGTCGGGCTGCTGGGCATTTCGGGGTCGAGAAAACAGTGGCAGTACTGCAAAATTATTTCTATTGGCCGAATCTTCGACAGGATGTTGGGAAGTACATCAGATCGTGTACTGCCTGTGCCATCGCCAAACCAACCATCAAGAAGCACGGCCTCTATACCCCGTTGACTACCCCTAGTCGACCTTGGGAATCCATCTCCATGGATTACATGTCAGGCCTTCCTTCCACTAAGCATGGAAATGACTGTGTTTTTGTGGTCGTCGATAGGTTCTCGAAGATGGCCATTATGGCGGCCTGAAAGAAGAATATCACAGCAGAAGCCACTGCTAAACTCTTCTTTGAACGGGTGTGGGTGCACTTTGGGATCCCACAATCTATCATCTCAGATCAGGACAGTCAGTTCCTCAGCACATTTTGGTCCAGTCTCTGGTCAATGTTGGACACCAAACTCACGAAGTCCACAGCCTTCCATCCTCAAACTGATGGCCAGACAGAGGTTTTCAATAGGCTGATTGTGCACATTCTGCGCATGTATAACTCAAAGCATCCATGCACATGGGACAAGATCCTCCCCTATGTTCAGCACAGCTACAACCGAGCTCTCCACAGCTCCACTGGCCATAGCCCTTTTCAGGTGGGTTTGGGATTCCAGCCACTATGCCCCATTGATGTGGCCATGCCATTTGCAGCTACTCACATAAATTCAGCTCATGTCCAGTCCGAAACAGATAAGGCCACCAGCTTCATTGAGCGCATCCAACATATTCGCCAGCAGGTCCATGAAATTCTGGAGAAATCAAATGCCAAGTACAAGCAGCGACATGATCAACATCGGATGCCACACAAGTTTCAAGTGGGCGACAAAGTCTGGTTGCATTTGCAAAAGGAACACCTTACTGGAGCCTATCGGAAACTAAGACCACTCCGATATGGTCCTTAAACCATTACTAAGGCTATGGGAGACAATGAATTTGAGCTCAGCATTCCCCCATTCCTTGGCCTGCACCCAGTGTTCAATGTGGACTGCCTTCGGCCATACTTTCCACCATTGCTAGACACATCCGACATTGCAGAATAGCTCACACCCACAGAATTAAATATAGATTGCATGGAACAAGCTGCAACTGATCGGATCATGGACACACAGATCAAGAACACTCGCCAATAGAATATCCAACTATATCGAGTTGTCAAAGCAGGCCAACTCCTTCACCAGGGCAAGTGGCTCACCAGGGAACAAGTTCACCAAAATTTTCCTCATCTCATGGAGGAACTCAATGCAATGGGGACAATTGCTTCCTAAGGGGGCAGGAATGATCCAGGTGGATGTTGGTGGCCACCTACCAAGTCCACCTGGACCCCCACCATTGTTTCTCTCAGCATTTTCAGTTTCCTTAATGGTAGCACAACTTACTATTTTTAGCAGTTATTCGGGTCCTGAACTTCCGGAGCCGTTTTGAGGCCCTAAACGACATTTTTTTGCGAATATGGGGCAACATGGGTCCATGGACCCATGTTGCCTCCCAAAGTGGCAATTCTCGGATATATCTTTCTAACAAGCTATTGTACACGTCAAACGGAGATCGTATGCCAAAGTTACGACCCCGGGAAGTTGGTGTACCAGTTTACCCAAACGGGGCCCACAGTTTGGTGTTTCATCTTCTAGGGTTAGGTTTTGGAATGTTAAGGGTTTTCCATTGTTTCTCAACAATAAATAGGCCTTCGAGCCTCATTGTAACACAGTTCAGAGGCATGTAGCCACCACATCTCTTCTCAGAGATAAGCTACTATTGCCCTAGCTAGTTTATTTCCATTACTGTTTGTAAGCATATTTCAGTATTTTACATTAATGAAATGAAGTATTATTCCCGCCGCATATCTGTGTTTATGGTTATCTCTGTAATTTTTTGCGTTCTTGTTTAAGTCTAGATCAGTCAGACACCAACAAACAACAAGTCAGTGGCACAGGATGGTAGGCCATATAGATAGGCAGGATGGATAAGCGGATAAATAGATGGATAAGCGCATAAATAGATGATCGGCAAAGGGACAACCACTACCAACAGTAGGAGGCTGGGAGGTCATGCCTGGTAGCCCTGTAGGGCCTAATTAACGAGTGGTAACCTATTGCTCCAGTAAGATTCCTTGCTCCCTAACCAAATGATGGACAACCTCTAATGTAGCAGTGAGGTTGAGAGTCATGTCTGTAGGAACTGGTGGTAACATTCGTTTGAGGCAAGTAGAGAAGCACCTTGGTTCCCTAACATCATCCATGAATCTATTGGTATCCATTAATCCTACACCTAATGATGGACCCATGATGGACAGCCTCAGCGGTGAGGTTGAGAGTCATGTCTGCCCCCTCAGGCCCACTTGCCAGACAATCTCAGGTGGTACCATTCTGGTGAGGCAAGGCAGTCCCCTGGCTCCCTAACATTCACCTAACCTATGATGGTATCCTAGCGCCTAACCTGTGATGGTATCCTAGAGAGATGGGACACCGTATATATTGAAGTCACACCCAATATATAGGCTAACATATTGAAGTCACACCCAATATATGGGCTGGGAGATAGCCCCTGGTAGCCCCTATTGGCCCACTCGTTCATCACTAGATGGGTGGTAACCTTTTTTCTCCAGTAAGATTGCATTTCTCCCTAACCACATTAGTTAAGATTAGGGCCAATAGAGATAGGGGCTGGGATAACAGTTCCTGAGCTTGTTTGTCTGTAGTGCCTGAGCTTGTTTTTCTGTACTGCCTGAGCTTGTTTGTCTATAGTTCCTGAGCTTGTTTGTCTGTTGAGGATGGATATATATGAAAGAGGATGGATTCCTACAATACATGGTGTTCCTAGGTTTGTCTCCATCTCAGGAATGAAATTGACCATACTCGTATGCGGCTCACTCTGTGTAGGCAATATTGAGCTTGAAGCAACACTGAGCCGTAAGCCATTGGGTGCAAAGAATAGTATGTAACACCTTTAAAAAGGGCATCAACACCCCTATGCCTTGTCCTGGAATCACTAAGGCACCGAGTTGATGTGGGGCTATCATTAATGAGCGAATTCTCCCCTAGCTCATCGTGAATACAGTGGGCTAGGTGCCCGGGTTAGCCAAACAGGGCTTTGTGCCTTAGTCGAGCGAGGAAGGTCAGTGTCAAGTTTAGGTACCGATTATGTAAAGGAGGTACACCCATCCTTGTATGGGCTGGGAGAACAGTGCCTGAGATTGTTTTTATTGAGGATGGATATCAATGAAAATAAGTGTGTTATTAGGAGTGTTTATTGTACCCACCCTATGCTCTTTTTGACAAAAATAGCTTTATCTATTCTGTGGTGTTGCCAGAAGAGCAAGCGATTCTGCTCAGATCGGTGGTATTGCCCGAAGGGCAAGTGATTTTGATTTTCTCAACCTAATATCTACTATGGAGTTCTTCCATAATAAGGATGTTGTTTCTGTTAAGTTTAGGTATGTTCTATGCTAGAGCAATTTATTTAAATTTTCATAGTTATTAATCACATCAGTATTAAGATAAACTGCAGACAGAACATAACTATAAATCGCAGAAGACAAGCCAAGGCAAGGGGACACAAGATATGGTGCAAGTGAGGGACAAACCCCACAATGTGTGGGGAAACCCTTTGATCAAATCTTCTTTTATCTTCAAAGTTCAGCAGAGAAAGAGAGAGAGAGAGATAATACATTTACAACAAAAGTCAACACTTTGACTTATCTGGATCTGAGCATAGATAATTTCCTATAATGATGAGATCAGTTGAAGACATTCTGCTTCAACTGAATCTCCTAGGTGATGACTTCACCTATCCATTTTGTTCATCTGCTGCACCTTACCATGTAGCATCATCATGCTGCATCATGCATCTTCATGCTGCTCATGATCACTGTGCTGCCCATGATCTCGCCAAGCTTCATGTTGTCCAAGCTGCATCATACTGTTCTATTGCTGAGTTGATGTACACAACTTTACTGCCCTCCATCATCATGTTGTACATATTTTGTTGCTGTCATCATGATGACTGGTTAGGGTACCAAGCACTATTGAAACAGTCCTTCAAACAAACACTACTTTGGATATGCTATTGATTTGGGCATATGTACAAGTCCTCAAACTCATACACAATCCTAGACTGTGGTGTTATGGCCTGCGGCCTAACACACAGTCTTTCTGTGGCTTCCAGGCAACATAACCCTTGCTTCTTGTCCTTCCAACGAGATCCCAACAGATCTATCCCTTAGCTCCTCTAACTTAGTTCTCCTACAAGAAGAGAACAACTTCATGCAGTCACAAAAGAATATACAAACAGTCCTGTCTCTATGACAGTGCTATTACCTATAGTGATTCGAACTTTCCTTCTTGCTGTCAACAGGCTTCGATTAGTTGTGATAGTGACTATTCTGGGAGTGCATATTATCTGTGGTTAGGGCCTCCTTAGGCCAGCGAAGATGGACTGCATTAGGCTACGTATGAGGGCCTGAGTATAAGTCTACAGGTCAGTGTATTAGGGCCTCCACATAAAACTTCTGGACAGTGTAATAGGTGCATCCATATTCAACTTCTGGACAGCGTATTATATTCAACTTCTGGACAGTGTATTATGTGCATCCATATTAAACTTCTGAACAGTGCATTAGGTGCTTCCATACTAAACTTCTTGACAACATATTTATCACTACGTACATCACTATAATGATTGTTGCGTATGTTAAGGTTGTCCAGCGTTTACAAACACATTTATAAAATTGTCCAGCGTTTACAAACTGTATATAAAACTGTCCAGCATATATGTAAGGCTGTCCAGCGTTTGCCCAACATCTAGCATTTATATTATGCGTATGAATATCCAGCATCTACGGCTTAGGGTATTTGTAGCGGTTCCATATATAGACTGCGTATATATGTTTCCAGGTATAACCATGCAACCAGATTCACTGCGTGCCTTGTGTAACCACGCTACCAGATTCACTGTGTGTATATATGTTTCCAGGAGTAGAACGGCGTATGAGAAGACTTGTGAACAGCGTACAAGAAGTCTTCAAGAACGTGTAAGATAGCTTCAATTACTGCGTTGAGATCCTTTATGACTACGGCTGGGTCTCCATAATTGCGTATAAGGTCTTCCTTTCCAGCGTATGAGATATCTCCATTTGACAACGTATAGGTGTCTCTCTTAGCTACATAGATCGACCTAGGCTAGGGAATCACCATAAGGCCAACATATTACTCTTGGTGTCTCACTCCTTCTCCAAAAACCCAAGGCATGGAGAGGAGGAGATCACTCAAGAATGTGAGTAAATGACATCAAATCCTCAGCTATTTACACCAAAAACACATAGGTTGAATAGACATGGCGTTTGGGCTTCTAGAGCCCACATAAGAGCTGGTCGACTTGATGATAATTACATAATCAAAATAAATTCATATCTCCATAAATACTTATCGGAATCGGATGATCTTAGGATCAATCCTACACCTCTTGACGAGAGGGATCCAATAAAAATATCAGCTGCCATAAATAAGCCAACCCACATGGAGTTTGGACCTAGTTTCCAATTTAACACTCCCTCTCAACTAGGGAAGACTCCATCCATTGATCCATAAGTCCGACTATACTATCTCTGCCATCAGTGCCCTGCACTATTCTGCCCAACTTTGCTCATCTCTGCTCTACTAGCTCTGCTCTGTTCAGCGCTCTTGGCTTTGCTAGCTCTGCTTTGCTCAGCTCTGTTGAACTATGAAGAAGACGAATTAATCGAGAATGTCTCATACCATTCTCCACTGACCCAAAGTCAGACTTAGAGTGCGTACCACTGGTCCTAGACCAGTCTCAACCGACCCAAAGTCAGCGTCATAGTAGGTACCACTCCTACTACTGGTCCCAGACCAATATCACAGTCTCAGAGAGTGTACCACTAGTCCCAGACCAGTCTTAGGGGACCCGAAGTTAGCGTCATAGTATGTACGACTCTCACTGGTCCTAGACCAGTACTGCACTGACACGAAGTCAGTCTCAGAGTATGTACCACTGGTCTCAAACCAGTCTCAGCCGACTCGAAGTCAACGTCATAGTATGTACAACTCCTACCACTAGTCCCAGACCAGTATCGTAGGATCAAAGAGTGTACTACTAGTCCCAGACCAGTCTCAACCAACCTGAAGTTAGCGTCATAGTATGTACGACTCTCACTGGTCCTAGACACGTCCTGCACTGACATGAAGTTAGTCTCAGAGTATGTACCACTGGTCCCAGACCAGTCTCAGCCGACCCGAAGTCAGCGTCATAGTATTTACAACTCCTACCACTAGTCCCAGACCAGTATCACAGGCTTAGAGAGTGTACTACTGGTCCCAGACCAGTCTCAACCGACTCGAAGTCAGCGTCATGGTATGTATGACTCTCACTGGTCCCAGACCAGTCCTGCACTGACACGAAGTCAGTCTCGGAGTATTTACCACCGGTCCCAGACCAATCTCAGCCGACCCGAAGTTAGTGTCATGGTATGTACGACTCTCACTGGTCCTAGACCAATCCTACACTGACACGAAGTCAGTCTCGGAGTATGTACCACTGGTCCCAGACCAGTCTCAGCCGACTCGAATTCAGCGTCATAGTATGTACAACTCTACCACTGGTCCCAAACCAATATCATTGATCCCAGATCAATGGAGGACATCCTAGCGTAGGGAGTGCGGTAGATACAACGATGTGTCCATCGGTACTACTATGGTCCCTAACTTCATTTCCCTGCTCATTGATCAGATGAGAGGTACTTCCCATGAGTCCCAGACTGCATGGGTAGGATGCCTCGACAGGAGAACTTAATCAATCCTGTCCTCACAGGAGAACACATCAATCCTGCTACAATCGCAATGGAGAACACATCAATCCAGGCTACCATGGAGAACACATCAATCCAGGCCTCACAGGAGAACTAATCATCCTGCTACACAAGAGAGCGAATCATCTTGTCCCACAAGTGAGCGAATCATCTTGTTCCAGTGCGCACCACCTGGGGAGGGTGAGTCACCTGTGGTCGTATGTTGCTCCAATAGAACTGCAAGCCCCCCAAAGCTCCCAGAGCTCAATTTATGCAACATGCAGGACCCTTTTACAAAGGTCTCTCGACGACTCCAAGTCGTTCAGGAAAATCAAAAATTTGATCTTTCCTCAGGGCTCTGTCCTGTACATCATCTCAGTGCGATGGAGCCTCCTTGATCATCGACTTACCATATCCCAGTTAAGGCAATTTTTGATGTCTATCTACTGGAGCAATTGTCAAATACGGGATTCCTCAATAATAAAATCCCATCTCTGGTTGTCACAAAGAATCACAGTGGTATTCACCATGTGTACAAACAACTCACTAAAGAGCTTCAGCAACCAGACTGCCTCACAGAAGGCCATACTATCAGCAATGTATTCTGCCTTGGTGGCGCTCAGAGTCACCGACTTTTTCTTCCTGCTCATCCAGGATATCGAGGCAGATTCCAAAGAGAAATAGCACTGAGAAGTGCTCTAGTGATCCTCCATACTGCCTGCCCACTCATCATTCGAATAATCATGCGGTTTCATATTTCCGGTAGTGTATCTCAATACATGAGAGATTGTACCCTGAAGATATCTCAGAAGATTCTTGGCACCAATCCAGTGAGGCTCAACCAAATATGAGCTCACCATGTTAACTGCAACACAGATGTCTGAACGGAGGTTCTCCAAGAACATCAACGTGAATGAGTTTATTAAACTCATAGGCATTTCCCAAATCTGGTCCGACATCAGTACCATATAACTTTTGAAAGTTAAGATCCTCGAGGCAGTCACAAGCTTGTAGCTTATCTTCCCACATTCAGAATCCAACTCCCTCTGTCTCCTATAAATGAGAGGGTTTGCACCTGTCAGACATAGGTGCCGGTACGAGAGGTTTATTATCCACAACCTTCGAGTAATGGTTTGGATCAGTTTCACTCCTAGTGAATCTCAGCTGCATTAGACAACTATCAATCCTCTCATACTATGACCGAGGTGTTTTTCTTCAAGCCATAGAGGGCTTTCTTCCACCTGTATACATGAGATTCCTTGATCATGATTCTCAAACTCCTCGGGTTGTTCCAAACCTGTGAACCTGCTGCATGAGGGGAATGGTCCCCTTATAATATTTTCCTTCGGTCCATTTTAGACATGCCCCTTCATGCTTCTTTTTGAATTCAAGCATCTTAGTCACCATCTGACTCACAGACCTCTGGTGCTGAGTCAATGGACATGGTCCCCAGTGGACTTCCTGCTACTTGATACAACCCTGAACTTAAAAACATCTTTAAAAGATCTATTTTCAAACACGTACCTTTCCATCGATAAGTGCCACCCTGTAACCTTTGACTTCCATTTCCAAGATGGACACCAGGTTCTTCTTGCGATCAGGTACATAAAAGAGATTCAGGGGTTCCTTGCTTTCGTGGAAGAGTCAACCATTTCCTTGATGACCTACATTACCAGTCATTCCTTGGATAATTGAAGATGTCCTAGGAATGATTGTTATCTTCATCTGCAGATGTGTCTCTACCATTCAGACACTCCTTCGCATAACGACTGAACTTATTTCAACAAGGCATCCGCCTTTCCTTCCACCCTTAGATCTGAACTTCCCAATGAAGTGATCTTTATATGGGCCATCAGAAACTTCCGTTGCGCCATTCTGATAACATTCTCTGCTTCGACTTCTCCCTTAGTGAATGAGAAGCAGGATAATGATCCCATTTATCCTTTTATCGTGTCCCAACTGTCTTCGGTGATTTCTCTTTCACTCTTGCTTGGGCATTGTCTTCACCTAAGCTCTGATACCATGTTAAGTTTAGGTATATTCTATGCTAGAGAAATTTACTTAAATTTTCATAGTTAGCAATCACATCAACATTAAGATAAGCTACAGATAGAACATAACTATAAATCGTAGAAGACAAGCCAAGGCAAGAGGACACAAGATATGGCGCAAGCCAGGGACAAACCCCACAATGTGTGGGGAAACCCTTTGATCAAATCTTCTTTTATCTTCAAAGTTCAGCAGACAAAGAGAGAGAGAGAGATAATACATTTACAACAAAATTCAACACTTTGAATTATCTGGATCTGAGCATAGATAATTTCCTATAATGATGAGATTAGTTGAAGACATTCTGCTTCAACTAAATCTCCTAGGTGATGACTTCACCTATCCATTTTGTTCATCTACTGCACCTTACCATGTAGCATCATCATGCTGCATCATGCATCTTCATGCTGCTCATGATCACTGTGCTGCCCATGATCTCACCAAGCTTCATGTTGTCCAAGCTGCATCATATTGTTCTATTGTTGAGTTGATGTACACAACTTTACTGCCCTCCATCATCATGCTGTACATATTTTGTTGCTGTCATCATGATGATTGGTTAGGGTACCAAGCACTATTGAAACAGTCCTTCAAACAAACACTACTCTGAATATGCTGTTGATTTGGGCATATGTACATGTCCTCAAACTCATACATAATCCTAGACTGTGGTGTTATGGCCTGCGGCCTAACACATAGTCTTTCTGTGGCTTCCAAGCAACATAACCCTTGCTTCTTGTCCTTCCAAAGAGATCCCAACAGATCTATCCCTTAGCTCCTCTAACTTAGTTCTCCTACAAGAAGATAACAACTTCATGTAATCACAAAAGAATATATAAACAGTCATGTCTCTATGACAGTGCTATTACCTATAGTGATTCGATCTTTCCTTCTTCCTGTCAACAGGCTTCGATTAGCTGTGATAGTGACTATTCTAGGAGTGCATATTATCTGTGGTTAGGGCCTCCTTAGGCTAGCCAAGATGGACTGCATTAGGCTACGTATGAGGGCCTGAGTATAAGTCTACAGGTCAGCGTATTAGGGCCTCCACATAAAACTTCTGGACAGTGTAATAGGTGCATCCATATTCAACTTATGGACAGTGTATTATATTCAACTTCTGGATAGTGTATTATGTGCATCCATATTAAACTTCTGAACAGTGCATTAGGTGCTTCCATACTCAACTTCTTGACAGTGTATTATATTCAACTTCTGGACAACGTATTTATCACTACGTACATCACTATAATGATTGCTGCGTATGTTAAGGTTGTCCAGCATTTACAAACACATTTATAAAATTGTCTATCGTTTACAAACTGTATATAAAGCTCTCCAGCATATATGTAAGACTGTCCAGCGTTTGCCCAGCATCCAGCATTTATATTATGCATATGAATATCCAGCGTCTACGGCTTAGGGTATTTGTAGCAGTTCCATATATAGACTGCGTATATATGTTTCCAGGTATAACCATGCAACCAGATTCATTGCGTGCCTTGTGTAACCACGCTACCAGATTCATTGTGTGTGTATATATGTTTCCAGGAGAAGAACAACGTATGAGAAGACTTGTGAACAAGATACAAGAAGTCTTCAAGAACAACGTGTAAGATAGCTTCAATTATTGTGTTGAGGTCCTTTATGACTACGACTGGGTCTCCATAATTACGTATAAGGTCTTCCTTTCCAGCGTATGAGATATCTCCATTTGAAAATGTATAGGTGTCTCTGTTAGCTACATAGATCAACCTGGGCTAGGGCATCACCATAAGGCCAACATATTACTCTTGGTGTCTCACTCCTTCTCCAGAAACCCAAGACATGGAGAGGAGGAGATCACTCAAGAATGTGAGTAAATGACATCAAATCCTCAACTATTTATACCAAAAACGCATGGGTTGAATAGACATGACATTTTGGCTTCTAGAGCCTACATAAGAGCTGGTTGGCTTGATGATAATTACATAATCAAAATAAATTCATATCTCCATAAATGCTTATTGGAATCGAATGATCTTAGGATCAATCCTACACCTCTCGACGAGAGGGATCCAATAAAAATATCAGCTGCCATAAATAAGCCAACCCACATGGAGTTTGGCCCTAGTTGCCACTTTAACAGTTTCGTAGTCAATTAATTGATTTTAGAAATTAAATACACAAAAATAAAACAAAGGGGTAACTAGGCAAGCATGTTTACCAAGTAACCGTGAACTACAATATACATCTTGGAGAACTAAGGACTTAACGTATGTGTAGGAAATATCATTGAATGTTGTGTTCAATGTTTCATGGTATACATGGCAGCTGACTCATTTACCTATGGTGAGGATGGATACCTATAGGGGACTCCCAAAATATACTCGATGATACGTGGGAGGCGGTCTATAGTTGTGTTGTCTAATGTGTAATAATTTGATGAGATCATTCTCGTATACTTTATTTGTGTGGAGCATCATCCAATATACCCAAAGGTATGTGGAGAATGATCCTATACAATCACGTACGTGGAATGGTATTTCACCCCTAGGATATAGTGTTGGAAAACAAAGATAGCTCCTACGTTTAATGATGCCATAACATGTCTCTAGCCTAGAACTGTAAATGTTTGCGTTAATGTTATGAATGCTCCTTAAGCTAATTCAATAAATTTTACTATTTATGTTCAATGAAATTTTAGTTTTTGGGCTCACCGCGAATGTCTCCTGAATATCCTAAAATGAAAACTAGAATGAGGAAATTGAATCTTTCTCATTCAATGAAAATCTATTTAAGGAAAGGAAGAGATAAAGAGCATGCATAAAACAATATGAAAAATTCAATTCCCTTTTCAATGCAACTATTCCAATTTCAATCCACACACAAAACCCCAAATGCCAATGCAAATATTTTTCTTTTCAAGTCGCTTAATTTTCAAAAATTAAGAAAACTAATATGTATAGTCTCATCACTGATTCAAACAAGATTTTCAAAACAATGACTAGAACACAAATTCATCTAAGCACTAAATGATCAAATAGAATTATTTTGTAAACAACCTAATGATATCAAACAAAGGAAAATATTCAAAAAAATCCTTACCAAAGGTATCAAGATGAAATAAAACAAAATGAAGGCTTTAGAGGGACTAGAAGATACTTATAAAATTAAGGAAGAGAAGCTATAACCAAGGTTAAATCCGAGGGAAAATCAAGAAAAAAACAAACTTGTGCATGAACAAGGGCCAATGCAAGTGCAAAGAAGTTACCAGTGCTATACAACGCAGGCACAAAGGATTGCAACAAGGATGTAAATTTCCAACACAAGGATTGCAATTGAAACTCAATGAAAGGTATTCCTAGTTTCTTTCTTGAATGGATAAGATAGTAAATGTTAGGAAAATAGGTAAGACAAACACAATGGACAAATAAACCACAAAGGAAATACATCATTCCCTAGTGGAGTCGCCAATTTGTTATGTGGAATCTACGACTACGGACATATGTATCTTCCCTAGGCCTGGTGGACTAACCTAGAACAACATAAAGACAAAGGAACTAATGTTTTCCTTAAAGTAAATAGATAAATGGATGAAGCCTACCTGGAAACTATCATATTCTTTGCTCCTTCTTTGGATTGAATACTCCAATCATAGTTGTAGTCATTATTATGAGAACCTAAGCAATTAGATGACACAAGCCAAGTATCCATAGAATCTATGTAGCACCATCTAATCACTTTATTCAATAGATCAACATGGTATTGAAACATATGAAACCATAACATCATATATAGGAAAACAAATAACTCTTTGCATTAATAGAAATGGAGTGAGATGCAACAAAAAATAGGTGTTGATATTGTAAAAGAGCTCCTCCAAGTTGAGTTGTCCTTTTCTTGTCAAAAAGTGCACCTCTAATCACCCTACTACATGGAACCATATCTCACACATCTGTTATCACCAAAAAATGATCACCTAGCCATTTCTAACTAGGTGGATAGAAATACACCATGTAGGATTAATTTTACCATAGTAAAATCACTTTCACCATGGGAAATAATATAGTAAACCATTTTTATTAAATTATTTTCTGATTCAAATAAAAAACCCCTGAGAATAATTGAATAAATCATTATTTATTTAATTTTCTCTAGGAATAGTTATTAAATCATTGTTTGATAATTATTCCTTGTCACATTTGACTAAATCTCCTAGGAATAATTAAATAAATCAATATTTATTTATTATTTCTTATTTCCAGTATTGGAATAATTGTTAAATCACTATTAAATAATTATTTCAATTTCAAACCATTCTTAATCCTCGTGAAATAATCAATAAATCATTTTATTTGTTAATTATTTCTAAATAAATATATTTGACCATTTTGAATATCTTTTCCCTCTCTAAAAAATATAATAAAGTATCCATAACAACTAGATCTTGATTGGGTCAATATTATTTTATTATTCTCCATTTTTTAGATTAACTCAATACTTTGTTATAAATAGGAGGGTTTTAAATTCATTCTTCACCATGATCATTATCATCATCACCATTATCGTCTCTTTTCTTTTGAGCTCCCATTTGAGTTCTTCACATTGTTCTGGGTTTTTCACATATTGAGAGAGAATATCAATTACTGAAGCATTAAGGACATCAAAGGACCCATCCCACTGAGGGGCATTTGCAAACCCATTTGTAGATCTCCTTCACCAAGTGTCATCAATAAAATAATTTATTCATTTTAAAGGCTTTCCATTTGGGTTAGTGCATTGGATATCTATTTTGTTGTTTGTTGTTTTGGATCGTATATGTTATTTTTGTTCCAAGTTTTTCTGCTTTTTATTGTAGATATGAAGCATAAACAACCATAAATTATTGTTAGGTTCACTTGTCACCTACTGAATTAAGTGGAGTGTTTCTGGTACACCTTGTAAGAAATTTCACACTAACAAATGGCAACTCCACTGGTGTAATAATATTTTTTTTTGGGTGACAGAATTTCAGTAAATTTCAGGGTTTTCTACAACTATTTTTATCCTCTCAATTTCTATTTATAGTATTATTTCTTTTTCTATCAAATTTTTAGATTCTAGTGGTTTTTTGGTTCTTTCCGCAAGTCATAGGTACAAGCTGAGAAAGAGATGGAAAATTTTGTGGGAGATCTACCGACCGAGAGTCTAGAGAGAAAAAAACACTTTTCAGCCCTAGATCTGCATTCCAGAGCACACTTTTTGGCCCAAAAACTATGTTTTCCACTATTCTAGGTCAGTACCTATGTTTTAGTATTTTTCCAGAAATTTTCACAATTTTTTTAGATTTGCCGAGAGTGTTGTGTGTAGACTGGGAAGGGTACTTCACCTCTATTTTTAGTCTCCCCTAGGCCTATATTCTCTTAGTTTTTCTCTTTGAGGAAGGAAAAATCCCCCTAGGGTTTAGAGTACACCTCCACATTATTAGGAAGAGGTTGGCTATGTGAGAATTCTAGGGTTTCAACATTTTCAACCACTAATTTTCAGAGATTGATCCATTACTTTTCAGCACTTTTGGATAGGTTTATTTTACCTTTTCTCCCTTTAGAGTTTGGGTTTTTCCTTTCCCCGTCAGGACCCCCTTAAGTATCCTAGGTTTTGGAGCTTCATACCTATCTTTTGCAATATTTTTCACCTATAATTTGTGTTGTTTGTCTGCACCATTTACAACAGATTTGTGCCTCTAAATCTTAGTCCCTTTGACATTATGTACTTTAAGAATTGTATGTGTATTTGAGTATCTTTTTTACCCTCTCTTACTTAGTTTCCTGAAATCCTTTTTGGGTGGGGTTTTGTGTGCTTGATTGGTTGTTTATTTTCCTTTCATTTTCAACATTATTTATAGTATTGGAGCACTTTATTTTCAATAGCACATGGAATCATCAAAAATTCTCAATTAAGTCATCCACTTGAGACATTATTTTCACACACTCACACCCTAAGCAAACGTGAACCTAGTTAACACTACTAAGCCAAGACTTGAAACACTACACCTTAATAATTCAACCTACATAGATTAAGCCCACTTGGGCACCAGGGCCAAACAATATTTGTATTTTAGGTGTAGGATCAATGGTGTAGGCTTCTAATAACACCCATCGATCACTTTCATTGAGACATAGAAGCTGACATATGAGGGAGATTAAAATCCTTCACCATCCCACGATCCAAAGTTAGAGTGTGTCAGAAACTCGATTCAGAGGGGGTTAGGCTAGGTCATCATGCAAGTGGTTCACCTCGGGGCTATCTAATCCATGGAAGGCAATCTCATGCATTGGATGACTACCAAGAAGCCCAAGAATTGACCACCCCCGTGGGATGAAGGTAACCCTACTGACCAATATTATGAGAACACCTTATAGTACTGGCTGTAGAAAGCATATGGTTCTCTTCCCTACCTTTCTTTGGACAAATCTACTTGTGGCAATGATATTTCGTCAAGTATGAAGTTATTTGGAAGGCCATCTGAAACAGTAGCTTTAGGATTGTTTGAGGATTAGACCACCTATAGGCTAGAGGTATTTTTCTTTAATAGGATGTGTTTTCTTCTATTAGAGTAACATCATTAATATAGTTAGTTTACACATGGCACCAATGCATTAGGTGTTTGATTTCTTTGTGTTTCTCTTTTATTCCTATCATCACCCTTTAGTCCTCAGAGTCATCATTTTCTTGACATCATTGTGCCCCATAGGAATTTTTTGTGGAAACTTTGAGGTCTTCACCCTAAGTTCCTGTTAGGACATATTACTCCTCCCCATTGAGTTAGAGTACATTCTCTCGGTCCTCCATTGTGTCATCATCCTAATTTTGATTCAACCAATTCATCCAATTCTTCCTTTGATTTCGCGTCTTATCAATCTTGTACTACCAACATGTTAGGCACCAACCTTGGTGCGGGAAACCAAGGTGGTAACCCAGGTACCAACTAGGGTAACCCCACCAGTAGAAACCCCACCATTGTCATCAGTCCTCCTCCATTGCTTACTTTTATGGTTGGTTTAAGTCTCCTCGATTTCGGCCAACTCATCAATCCCCTTCTCCATGATCCCAATTAGCCAATTATTCCTACTAAACTTCCCTAATACATCCCAAAGTTTGAAGGTAATCCTGGCAAATATCCCACTAATCATGTTCACTCATTCTGTATGTGATGTTAATGCAATTCTATCACTAAAGACTCCATTTTTCTTCAATTGTTCCGATGCACTCTTACTGGAGATGTTCCTAAGTGGTATGTCAAACAACCCATAGACACTCATTCCACTTTTGTGACACTTACTAAATTTTTTTTTTCCTATTTCTAGTTACGTCTTTGTTGTGACACTGGTACCAAACTATTGACTTCTTTCCATCAAAATTATGCCACTAGCCTATCCGAACATGTTGAGGAATGGCGTAGAAGGAGGAGAATTTGTAGAGCTCCTAAATTCAAAGATTGTTTCTATATCGATTGGTTCCTTATATCGCTCTTGGCCCCCATTTCTAAATATATCGTGTCACACTTCCCCCATTCTGAGGAAGATGTACTCCAAGTAGCCTTGAAATTTGATGTGATCTACGCCTAGTCAGGTTATGTTTATATTTTCATCCTTGATCTTCCTCATCCTGGTGCTGTTAATGCACCAAGGGCATCTCATGCCACGATTATATTGTTGGAACCATTTCACACCCTCAACCATATGCTCCACCTTTGATGAGTTATGGTCAACCTCAGGGAGTGAACAGTTCCTCTTACATTTATCCCTTCCCAAATATTTCACATGGCAACTCTTATCTAGGTCCTAGTATGCCATATACATATCCCATTCTTCATCAACAGATGTCAGGGCTAGCTGTTTCACCACCTATTTATCCCAATGTTTCCCCATATCATTATTATCTATATGCATTGCCTAGCGCTCCATCCCCTCTAGCACTAGTGCCCTAACATGCCTGCTCTACCTTTGCCACAATAGCAACCTCCTCCATAAGGTCAAGTGTATTCTCAGCAGAATGCAACCAATTCCCGCAACTCAAAGAAAAGAAACAAGGGAAAAGTTAACTGGAACCATCAATATCAAGGTAATCAAGGTAGCCAAGGTCCACCACCCAATGTACCTTAGGGACCTCTGCCTAATCTTACAACCCGGAAATAAGGAATAAACCCCAGGAAAAAAAATTGTCTTCATATGAACAAACCTTGTGCCTGTTGTGGCATATATGGCCACTATACTCATGATTTTCCCCTTCTACTTCAGATGCATCAAGTATGGGAAACTCAAGTAGTTGCTTCTCAAGAACTATAACTCGTCGCTCCTCCCCCCCTTCCTGGTTCATCTCAATCGATAGTGCTTAACAATCCTTTTCCTCACAAGGGATATCTTACTTCCAAACCTACACCAAGTCAAGAAACTCCGCTAGCCCCACCATATGGTCACCCTGATTATCAAATTCTTATGGTGAATTCTGATGAGTTCAATACTGAGAAAGTCAACCTATAGACTCAATCACACCAATATGACAAGCCGCCCACTAAGTCAATGTCTAAGTCCCAACCCCAAGTTTCCACTGAGCCTTTGTCATCATCCAATGGTACCTTATAGATCCATGTGCCTAAGGTATAGGTTATTCCCAAGATCTCCAAAGGTCCATTATGTCAAAAATCTACTTCTCCTAAAGTCACCCATACATATAGCATAGTAGATGACTTGGTGTAGTCTCTTATTGCCATGTCAATGCTAGAGGTTCTCCAGACATGCCCATCCCAACAGAAAGCTATACTCTCTACTTTGGGTGTTGTGGATCGCCAAGATGATCATATGATTTTATTTCATCTTGACAAATATGAAAATCCTCCCCTACCTTCATCTATTTCATTTCAAATACTAGGCTCCATTAGAAATGCCATTGTTTAACGATGTATCATAGAGGAAAGCACCTCCACCTATGTGATGGTTTCTAGTGTCTGGAAGTGACTTGGTTCCCTAGATCTGTCCCCATCCACCATCACTCTCCATGCTTTGGATGGTCATCCCTCATATCCCCTTGGCTTATATTGCAACTATTCAATCATTGTTTCTGGCAAGACTATCTTTATTTATATCAATGTCATCAATGCCCCTTAGATTATAACATCATTTTGGGACATATTTATACATATGATATGTCAGTGGTTTCATCTACAGTTCACCGATAATTTTCTTTCCCCACAATGGAAATATCGTCACCATCAATCAATTCAAGTACTATGATCCCAAATCTCAAACTTCACCTCAATCCAACATCTCATTTGTCACTGGCAATAATACTATCTTGTCCCTCACCAATGTCTCTCCTGGAGTCTGCAAAGATTCAACTTTTCTTGGTGCTTATTGTTTGGTCAATTTAATGTTCTTAAATTGCAAGCATAAATTATCGACCGTAGTTTGTAAACTTATGAAGTGCAGGTACACTATATATGCTAGAAGCCTTTCCTTTAGTTTGTAAGATGATGGTTATGCTTGTTTCGATATTTTTGTTGATATCCAGATTCCTATTAGACTTAGATTTCTACAAATTAATAAGTGTAAGTTAAGCTACTATTAGATTAATCTACAAGGTCATATCTATATTGAGTAACATCCTAAAATATCTTATGTTATTCATCCTAAAATTATGAACCTATTCTAAACACCTTGCTGCCATAAAATAGAGTATTGAAATTCAAATTATCCTAACGATCCTTCAAAATCTTGTCTACAAAATGTATACAGATTTTGATTCTAAATAGCATGAAAGTAATCTCTAATTACAGACTACAGAGTAGATACAAGTTCTAATTCTAAAAGTATAAGAATATTGATTGTAATTAAGTGAAAAAATTTGAAGAACTAAACCATTAAAAGATTGTAAGTGTAAATGAAATAACGAAACGATGAGCGAAATAAATAAGTTATAAAGAAATAATGAAAACAACGAAGTAAGGAAACTAAACTAGAACAAAGTGATAATGTGATAACACAAATTGATTAAATGAAAACAATATAAAATGATGGAATGAAATAAAATAAAACATTGACTTTCTGTGGTGGGGGGGGCTCCGCATCTAGTAGTTTTAAATCACCCTCGTATATGCATCGAATCACAGAAAGGTAACTTCAATTAATACGAGAACAAAGGTCTGTTTCACAATTCTTCAGAAATTAAATTTTACTTCCTCCTTTTCAGTTACAAAGGATACATACTTATATATAAAATGTGTGCTCAATAATTTGAGACTTCTATGCCTACAGGTCTGTTAATCAATCCTTATTCAAATTTGAAACTAAACAGAAAAAGCATTATCTCATCGATTTTCTATTTGGAAAGCAAATCAAAGAAACGTGATGCACTCAGACTTCTTCTGTTACATGTTTTACTCATGCCTTTGATCATGCCACTATGTGATTCCTTCAGTGAATTGGCTCGAGTGAATAGGAGGAGATCCATGAGGGGATCGATCCTCAACTACCCATGTGCTTATTTGCTTCATTGGCACACCAGAACCCCGCAAACCATGGAGGTAGCTGCAGATTTATAAAATAGTTGCAGAATCATGTTAATTTTGTAGCTAATTCAATCTTTAACATAACAAGAAGGCACATTAATGAATATGAAAAATATGATGTGTAATATTTTTTACCTTATCAAAATCTATGATTTACATCTTTTATTGAGTTGATAGTGATGATGAAAAAGAGGAAAATAGAGGAAAAAGGATGTCAAAACAAAATAGTTATGGAACTCTACATTCCCCCACACTGAAGATTTTGTATGTCCTCATGCAAAACACAAAATTGATATCTTTATTGAACTAGTGCATTTGCTTGGACACTTCTGCCAGTACATATAATTTCATCCTTTTCACTTTCTTTCTAGTCATTTCCATCCTTGGTTTCCCCATGAGAATCTCTGTAAAGCCTGATTTTTCTTATTCATTTTTTTGTTCTTATTAAAACACAGACTTAGATGTAAGAGAAGGTTTTCACTCTTAGCTATTTGGATTTCATTCTGTGCTTTGAAGGCTTGATTCTCATTTTTAATGTACTTGTATAATGTCTCCAGTTCGAATATTTCCTATTTCAATATATTGATTACTGGAGGTTCTTGTGGTTCATTAAACTAGACTTCTTATTCCTCTTGAATTGGAATTGATGTTCTTGTTGCATCCCTTTTCTCTAGGGATTCAATATAATCATAAATCCGTTGCTTCACCAGATCAATTTTTGGCATTCTTCATCACGAACTCTGAGGAGGTGAGGTGATAGTTGGTGATGAAACCCTCGGTGATGAAGCCCTTGGTGATCAAACCCTTGGGGGATTTCTTGAATCTTCTTCTTCTGCCTCTGAGTTTTCTTCTATTTCTATATTGACATGCTCTCTGCTATTTTAGGGTAATTCTTTTACTGAGTTGAGTCTAGTAGTCCTTCTTAAACCTATGACAGGGGTCTTTTGAGTTTTCTTCCTTTGTATTTTAGGCTTCTCTTCTTCTAGTGAAATCTCTATCTCTTTACTGACTTTCTTTCTTCTAAGATTTCTTTTGTTTATTTTCTCTAAAACTTCTGCAAGAGGGATGTCATCTTTTGACAATTTTTGTGGTTGTTGTGGTTCTTATTCCTGTGTCCTATCAAATTTTCTTTTCCTTTCCCTCTTAGGTCTACTGCTATTTGGCTTCCCATGAGTTTCTTCCTGAAAGTGATTTCTTACTAAAATGTTTTCCCAATTATCACCTATAAACTAAAATCTCCTATGAACATTACCTGACGTCTTTCTAATACTATTCAGTAATAAACATGGAGGATTTATCTCGTTTTCTTCAAGAAAAATCATTAGCAGCCAAATATGATAGAAAAACATACATCCAAACCTTCCTTCACGAGTAATAAAGTTTTGGATTATTAGAAGTAGGTTCCTCCACTTACTTTTCAATGTCATGCTTGGAATTCCCTTCTTGAAAATGGTGGTGTCCATGCTTGGTTTCTTTAGGAAAATCTTCTAGTCTTGTTTTTCAACAATTCTATTCTTGAACCATTTCTCTCCAATATGTGGTAGTCCAATGGCTTCAACTATAAGCAACTCTATCACTATGAATTTGATGTCTCCTATCTCCACTTCGACTCCATTAAAAACCCCAGTGAAGGATTTGGTCACTTATTTATGGAAGCCATTGAATTTCTCTACAAATTATAGCCACTGTGCTTTCTGCAATAATTCTTTTATCTGTGGATACCCCTCCAAAAATTTCTTCCCTATTAGCTCTATTCTGACTATCACTCCAATGGCCGAGAATCTTCATTTCAAAAACTATTTTGTGTGACAGGGTAGGAGGGGTTGGTAGGGTTTTTAGATCGAAAAGGCGAAGAGTGTGGATGGTGGAATAATGAGAGCATAGGTAGTGAGGGTATAATGGGGATAAGGCAAAATCTAACCATTAAGACCATTTATGTTTATGTTTTGGGCAGCCGATTCAATGGATCGTAATATGAGTTATGATGACTAGGAGTGAATGGTGGATTATGCACGATTTGACATGACACAATCAACTCTTTGCAATAATGATTTTGATTTTTTTTGGTATTACTATGTCTTATAATTCATATATGTAATGTTTTGGTCCCTATTATTAAATTAAAGAAGTGCATACCCTTGAATTATTTCCTTTCTAACCTTTGGTTTCCTTTTATGATGTATTCAACTACTTTGCAATGGAGGGAGTCAATCATTACTTCAATTGTATGATCATAAGTGTCTGTCAAATTGGCTGTAGAAAGTCATCAGGGCTCCAGAAAAATCAATAATTATGTAGCTATTTATTATTTTTGAAAAGAAAGGGATAAAATAATATGGAATTCTAGAAAATGGGCTACAAAGAAAATTTAAGATGCCAAGAATTCCTGGTTTTCACCTTGAATTTTCTACATAAACATGCCAAAAATTGTTGGATTTCATGTTTATACATATTTATTATATATATTTTTCCTTTTTTTTTAATATCTACACACACACACACACACACACATATTAATGTATGCAAAATAAAATTTTAAGGTGGAGAAGAAGAAGAATTCTTCTTGACCAACTTCAAATTAGAGTTGTCCTGGAAAATCTTTACAAAATACTACTTTTTCATTGCCTTATGATAGATATTGATTCGATGTCCATTCACTAAGAGAGGAAATTTTTCTTCGTCAATAGTCCTAATTATGACTGCTCCATTATCAAAAACATTTTCAATCTCATAAGGTCCAAGCCAATGAGTCTGAAACTTTCCTTGGAAATTTTTGAACTTTGAATCAAAGAGTAATGCCTAGTCTCGTGGCTGAAATTTTCTTTCTTTGATGTATTTATCATGCCATTTGGATCTCTATTGTTGGCCTAAACTAATCTTTTGGATAGAATCTTGCCCTATTTCATCAAGCTCATTGAGTTGTCTCATTCCTTGTTTTTGTGCTTCCGATAAGTCAAGTCCCAACTTGACTATTATCCTGTCGGTCTGAATCTAGAACACTATTTGAAATTGGACCTACTTCCCATAAACAATTTCATAGATAGTATGTCCTGTAGTGCTTCTCCATTTGGTAGGGTAGGCCCATTAATCCTCTAGAAGCTTTTTTTCCTAGTCCCTTCTGTGTAGGTGAATTTTCTTGATGAGGATTGCTTCAATCACTTTGTTAGTAGACTCTACTTGTCCATTTTCTTGTGGATGGTATGGAGTAAACTTACAATGCTTGATTTTATATTATTCCACTACCTTTTGCACTACTCTGGATGTAAATTTCTTTCCTTGATCTGCTACAATTTCTCTTGGGACACCAAAATGAGTACAAATATCCTCAAAAAGAAATGAAACTACAACATTTTCAGTAGCAATAGAAAGTGCTTTAGCTTCTACCCATTTAGTAACATAATCAGTGCATAAAGAATATATTTTTTTTGTTTTGAAGATGGATTAATAGGTCCAACAAAATCCAAAGCTCGTTTTTCGAAGGGTTCAATGAGTACCTGAGGCCATAGTGGCATTTTGTCTGAAGGAACAAGTTTCCCCATTCTTTGATAGCTATCACACCTCTTAACATATTCCTTGGCATCCTTAAAAATGGAAGGCCAATAATATCCTAAGAGAAGGACATTATAAGAAGTTCTTTTGTCAACAAAATGACCCCCACATGGTTCATCATGGGATGCTTTAATTATTTCAGGTATTTCATCTTCTCTTACACACCTTCGGATGATGAGATTTGGTCATGTCTTGTATAATTCTTCATTTATCCATGAATAAAATTCACTTGTTTGGATTATTCTTCTCTTTTCTCTAGGAAACAAATAGGAGGGTCACTTCCCTAAAACTAAATAATTGGAAATATCTGCAAGCCAAGGTGATTTAGTAGATACTGCAAAAATATATTCATCAGGAAATTTATCCTCTACATGTGTATCATTGTCATCATTTTGAATTCTAGATAAAAAGTTAGCAATTGTGTTTTTTCTCTAAGTCAGTCGAAAATGGTGATATTGAATTCTTGTAACAGTAATAGCCATCTTGTTACTCTACCATTAGTAATTGTTTTATTCATTAAATATCTAATAGAAGAATGGTATGTATGAATGAAATTTTCATAACCAGTGATGTAATGTCTAAATTTATTAATGGCATGAATGACAGCTAAACACTCCTTTTTAGTTATATTATAATTTAGCTCTGCGGGAGTTAAATTTTTACTTGTATAATAAATGGCATAAGGAGTGAGGTATTTTTTCATGACACAACTCCTAGAGTTGTGTCTGAAGCATTAGTTGATATATGAAAAGGTAATTTCCAATTAGGTCCTTTTAAGATGGGTGCTTCATAGATCTTCTTTTTCAAAGTTTCAAAATCCTTTTGACAATCAAAGTTCCAACTAAATTCACAATTTTTGGTGAGTAATTTGAAGAGTGGAGATGCAATATTTGTGAAGTTTTCGATGAATTTTCTATAATATCCGGTAAAACCAAGAAAAATCCTAACATCTCATTGACAACTTGGGATTGATAATTTCGAAATAATTTCTACCTTAGATGAGTCTACCTAAATTCCATTTCCTGAAATATGCTGACCTAAAACAATTCCTTCATTAAACATCATAAAACATTTTTCATGACTTAATGAAAAATTTTAATTTCGAAATAATTTCTACCTTAGATGAGTCTACCTTAATTCCATTTCCTGAAATATGGTGACCTAAAACAATTCCTTCATTAAACATCATAAAACATTTTTCATGACTTAATGAAAAATTTTATTCTTTACATCTTATGAGAACTTTTTCTAAATTTTCAATTGCTTCTTCAAAATAATTTCCATAAACTATAAAATCATCCATATACACTTCCACACAATCATGAATAAGATCAGAGAAAATTCCTAGTACTTCTCTTTGGAATGTTGTTGGGGCATTGCATAATCCAAAAGGAAGTACTCGGTAAGCATAAGTCCCCCATAGGCAAGTGAATGTGAATTTTGTCTTGATCTTCGAGTGCTACCTGAATTTGATTATACCCACTAAAACAATCCAAAATGAAAATTATTTTTTTCCTACTAATGTATCTAAAACTTGATCTATGAAAGGAAGTGGAAAGTGATCCTTCAAAGTTGCTTTATTTAATTCCCTGTAATCAATGCATACTCTCCATTTTCCATTTTTCTTAGGAACGAATACTAGGGGTGAAATCCATTGATTGTCTGATATTGGATAAATGAAATTTACATTTAACAATTTCTGCAATTCCTCTTTAACAATTTCTTTTATGCTTTGATTCATTCTTCTTTGTGGTTGTCGAACTGGTGTAGAATTTTCTTCAATATAAATATGATGCATGCAGGTTTTCGGATCAATTCCCTTCATATAAGTGTATTCCGATGCATATGTAGAAGAGTTTTTTTGTAGTATTTCTACCAGATTATTTTTCTGTAATTCTTCCATATTTTCATTGATGTTCAAGATTTTTCTTAGAAGACTTTCTATTGAAGAGTTTCCAATTTTTTCTATAGAATGTAAATACATTTTTCTAAATGATAGATATCTAATATTACATTGTTCTTGAAAATTTTGACTATTTTCAAAATATAAAGAGGGTTCATTATTTTCTAATGAATTTAAAATTTGATCCTCTTCATTTATTTGTGCAATAGTGAAAATGAGTTATATATCCTTATCATCATCTATCCATTCTTCATTTTCTACTTCTATCATTGTTTTTGCAGGTGGGTACAATGTAAATTTCTTTGTTGAGCTTCCATCTAAGATAAACATGTCTCTTGATCTACAACTGATAAAAGCATCGGCTGTAGCTAACCATGGCCTTCCTAAAATTAATGGATGTCCTCCTAAATTATTCTTGGGTGTTAGAATCATGAAATAAACAAGATATTCCCAAGAATCTAAGGATACATATATATCTTCTAACACACCATCAGGTTTAATTACAGACCTGTCTGCTAATTGTAACAATGTTGGTGTGTATTGAAGATTAGGAAGCTTCAATTTATCCATAGTTTGTTTGCTCATTATGTTTATGGTTGCTCCTAGATCAATCAGTGTGTTTGGTATTTCAGTTCCATTGATGTGTGTTTTCACAATGGGGCTTCCTCGATTTAAATATTTTTGAATTGTTATCTTCCATATCATGATATCTCCAATTCTCCCAACTAGTTGAATTCTTTTTATTTCTTTTATTTTCTTCCTGGTCCTCTAGTACTCAACTCCTTAATTGCTTTTGCAAAAATCAGTATTCTTTTTATTGCTTGTAATAAAGGAATTTTTATACAGACGTTTTTCAATTCATTTAAGATATCATAATCAAGAAATATGATTTTTTTTTCTACTCCTTTATCGATTTTCAACCTTTCAGGAAAAGTTTGTCTTGAGATAGACATTGAAGGTTGTTCTATAATAGGAGTATTATTAGAATGTGTAGGATTTTTTCTGTTTCAATATTTTCTTTTTGAGGAAGGGAAATCTCTTCTTCGGAGTTATTATTATCTTTTTGAGAATTCTTTTCTGTTTCTTGAATAACAACAGATGATTTCTTCCTTACTAATACTCTACCAGACCTCAATTGAACATTATTCAGATCTAATGGAGTTACCATATAAGTTTGAGGATTCTTTCCTTCTATGTTGTAAACAGGTTGTGAAGTTTTATTGTTTGTATTTGGGAGTGGATGAATGGGTAATTGATTTGGTCTTTGTGAAAATGGAAATGAAAGTTATGGATTTGCATTTTGAACTTGAGATTGAGGTAACTGGTTGGTTTGAGGAAAGTATTGTGGTGGAAAATTTGGATAAGGTGGTGGATATTGTTGATATTGAGAATATCTTCCATAAGGATTTTTCCATCGTTGATTCCAACATTGTGGTTGAGCCAAGGCTTCCTTGTGTTGGGATAGGGTCCCTAGGGTCATTTTGGGGTTAGCTATCCCAATTTTTTATATGTTTCATAAATGTTTTTGAAAAAAATGTAAAGTCTCCACAAAATGTGGATGCAGAGTGCACAACTAGATAGGAGTCAAAGGGGTTTTAGCCCCTTGTTTTGAGTGAATTTTAATATTATCCCATGATCCACAAACCATGGTATTGTATGGAAGAAAGCTATAAATAGTTGAGTCATAGAAAGTCTTACAAATAACAGAGAATGAAGAGTTGTGAAGTTTGAATGAGTTTTTTTGTTTTGGGTGAATGCTAAGGGAGGAAGGCTCTGCTTCCTGTACTTAGGCAAGAAGGGGAAGGCTCCTACAGCTGAGTGCGCAGGAGCCCTTGGTAATTCCGCAACTGAGTGTGCGGACCTCTGCAGCTGAATGCACAAGGAAAAGAGTTCTGTAATTTGAATGCTGGAATTGAATAAAGACTGATTTTTGAAGAATTATAGTGCAATATTGTCAATTATGCTTATGTTATACTTTGTTGCTCAATAATATGTTTTAATGAAATAATGTATGAATGTTGCATGAAATTGTTGAATCTATCTTATTTATGCATGTTTTAAGTAATTATATGTTTGGATTTAGGACATGTGTGGTTCATTTTTTGTTGAGTTAATATTCGAAATATCCATAGTAATAACCAATATTTGTCAATGTTTCAAATCCCTACGGGGATCCATCATCAAGACCATTTTGAATGAAGATAATAGAAGAAATTAATCATACGATAAATAGCTATAAGATAATTTGTTTTTAAGGAAGATGTATGTCAGCTACTAATAAGTTAAAACCTAATTTTTTTAATATTATTTATTATCCAAAAATTTCTTTCATAATTTATAATATTTAAAGTTTATTTTTATAAACATATGATTATTTATTATTAAAACAATAATTATTCTTTATAGTATTTATAAATAATATTATAATTATTATCATTAGTTTATTAATATTGATTAATACTCTTAATATTATTTTAAAAAATTTATTAAAAATTTAATGTTCTTATTTCTTATTAATTATATGTGTTCACAAAGTTAAGGGTTAATCCTTTTATGTTTTCTAATAAGTTGGATAGATCTGCGTGAAGGCAGATCTAGGGTTAATTATTGATGCGCGAAAGTGGATAAGTTTCTTGTTTAAGATCCGCAAAGCCTGATCATAGACTTTTGTGAACGTCTAGAAGCCAACTTACCCGATTTAGAGTAACGAGCCCTAGAAGGATACTGATATACGCGAAGGAAAATTTGAGAAGTCAAGGCTTAAAAACCACTTATCACATGTCCCTGGATGTAGTAACCTAGTTCTAGCATCCCCCAATACTACTTCAGGTGAGACTTCAGCCTACACTATGCAGGTTGTTGCTGAAAGGGCTAGAAGTTAGGGTTTTGTTGGTTGGCATGAACAACTCTGAACCTAGGTTAGGCACCCTTAAGCTAACAAATGGTTTCATTTTCGAGACAGAGATCTATCTGAGAGATGTGTGATAAATGGTTTCCTATGAAGAAAGTGCTTGATAAGTGGATTGATCAAAAATCGCACGCGTTCGCGGCTCAGGAGAGCATGAGCCCTAAATTGTTCGAGCAGTGGTTGTAGAGATTTTTGTACACAAACGAGATCGACACATTCTTATGTTTCTTCCTTGAAGAACTATATGAGTGGTTATCTAACTTGGCCCATAGTCAAGCGACGTGGAGGCTTGAAGGCCCTATAGTGTGGACTCCTAAACTGGTACGACGTCTGGAAGCATCAGGAAGAAATATCGCATGGGTTGTGGATCACTAGATTGATCAGACATTGGGAAGCTTTGCGACTTATTTCATGATTGATAGGAACATCTACTATAGAGAAGCAGAACGAAGAATTTTCAAAGGACCGTGAGGTAAGTATTTGAACTCACTGAAGATGTGGACTAAAATGTTGTTATGTGAAAAGAGGGTTATGCAGTTACATTGATGTTTGGGGCTACGTGAAGTGGGAGATTCTTTAGAAGAAATGGATGATCTAGCCCAGAATATAGTTCTCTCATTTAACCCCCTTCAAGAAATGATGAAGGTATGGTGTTGAATACGCCATGAAGTGCAGTTGATTTAATAACGCAGGGTATTTCTAGGATACCTCATGCATCCACTCCACCCCCACCTCCACCTCCACCATTCAACATGGAAAACGTGATGAATATGCTGATTTTTAAAGGAATAGGGACTGAAGATCTAGAATAGTTTTGGTTTGTCACAGATGTTGTTTGGACAACATAGCATATTACAAATGACAATATTAAGAAAGCACAGTTGGTTACAGCTTTACAAGACCGTAAATTAACATGGTATATCAAGTATTGGACTAATAACCCCAACGTGTCATTGGTAGATATCCAGCTAGCTTTGAACACAAAGTTCAGTAAGCCTAAGTCAAAGGTGCAATCAGTCATTGAATTTAAGGAAATCTGACAGAAGCTCGATGAGATGCCTTGGGACTTTGATCAGAGGTTGGAGTACCTGATCAGGCAGGCTAATATGCAAATCTCAGAATCCTAGCATCACGACTAGTTTATAGCACCACTCTTACCACATTTAAGGATACCTCTGTCACAGAAATGAGATGCCTTGGGACTTTGATCAGAGGTTGGAGTACCTGATCAGGCAGGCTAATATGCAAATCTCAGAATCCTAGCATCATGACTAGTTTATAGCACCACTCTTACCACATTTAAGGATACCTCTGTCACAGAAGAAAATAGCAATGCAATCAGAAGCCTTGGAGATTGCGATGAGGATGGATGCATTTCCTATTCAGGATATGAACCTTGGTGTGCAATAGATTCATTCACAGCTAGAAATTCTACACTTGGAATTGTAGAGCTTAAGGAAAGGAAGGGAAACTCAACTGGAGGTATGCACTAAGATCTAGGGTCTAAAATGTAAGAGCCATGGACATGATAAGGACCATTTCTCGGTCTTTAAGAATTATCTTATAGGGGGAGGGTCTGATTCCATGAAACTAGATAACAATGTTGGGATGATCACGGAGCTGCATTGTGGTCCACTATTTTTCAGGTTACAAGACATCATGCTACTAATAACTACCATATATTGCAAAAGTTCGTATAGACCCCTCGACAGTTATTTTTCAATTTTTGTAAGTCTGTAGGACATGTTGAACACCATTGTAGGAGTTATGAAATGATGATGGACAGAACCCCTACCTATAGAATGCAAGCAGAGAACCAACCTCGGGATCAAGGTGTAGGAGCAACACGCAGAGGATTCCAAGGTTGAGGATGAGGAAGAGGTGCTGGACCAAGTCAAGGGCATGGGTAGGTAATCTTCTATAACTGTGGTGAAGCAAGGAACTTCGCGTGAGATTTTACAAACCCCATGCATCCCTCATGTCAGTATTGTTGACAGTTTGACCATGTCATAAAGGAATGTTTGACCCTTATGGAAAAGATGCAAGAGAAGAAGACATAGTCTCAGTAGCCTACCCAGAACATTCAGATGATGAGGGCTGAGCTCCGCGAAGAGGATCAAAGTATAAATATTGTGTTGCAAAGTGGTATGAAAACTAGTGCAGATAACGGTAAGGAGCGTGAACAAGATGGATGGGTGCGCAAGGATACTGAGAAGGATGTATAATTTGATCTTAATCATGCTAAGGAGACTTTCATGTAAGAAAAGAAGAACTTTTCTGAGGCCACCACCTCAGGAAGTCATGAGAAAACACCAGAGACTAGTATGACATAAGAGGAAGATCCTTCTATACTAGCTACTTTCTTGCAGACTTGTATGAAGTTATTGCGTGACTAGAAGGTGGTAGAAGGATTGAAAAAGTTAAAAGATAATTGCGCTAATAAGGAAAAGACTCCTACTGAAGAACAAAGAGTAAGAAAGATTGGTAAACATAAAATGTGAATGGGGTGCGAGATAAGGCTAACTGTGCAAATAGGTAATTATGAAATGGACTATGTAATCTTGGATCTGAGGTCTGATGCGAATGTCTTGCCAAAGCAGCCATGGGAAAGGATGGTGAGGCTTGTGCTACAATGGTATCCTATTCAGTTATAGAAGATTATTCCAATGGGGCATTTATATGGCATAATGGTGGACATTGAGGGTGTGAGTGTGTTAGTTGACTTTGAGGTTATTGAAATAGTGGATGATAGTAACCCATACCCCATGCTGCTAGGAATTGACTGGGATATTGATATGAACAGGGTAATCAACTTGAAGAAGTGGAAGATGTCATTTGAGAAGAAGTTGGTCACGGTTGTTGTTCCATTAGACCCTGCAGAGGGAGCATGTTATAATAAACCTATGCGCGACTATATAGAAAGTGACGATGATATAGATCATATATACAAGATAACGACACCATATGAGGATTGGGTCCATCCTATAGTCAATGGAGGAATTATGTGGGATAGGGATAGCTCCTGCACCTCAAATTGAGATGAAGAGCTTGAACACTAGCAGAGTCGGTTACATGAAGTATCTACATTGCACTGCAATATGATGACCAAATCATTGAGATGTGTCTCGACTGAGGTAAGAAAGCTTTCACATTATGATGGTTTGATTGATGTGGAACTATTTCTAGATGAATTTGAAAGGGAAGTACTGGAAGAGCATCGATTCCAGGGACTGGAACTGGTGCTATGCACTACGCCTGCCCGTTGGTGGGGTACGCATAAGGAGAGATTTGCAGGATGGAGAGAATACAGGAGAATGATGAAGTTAAGGTTTGGGTATTCTAATACTTGAATGATAGAAAAATATAGTGCGAAGGATGATCCATGCAATCACTTGGAATGATGGACTAAGGCCTGTGGGGTGGAACCACAACTACAATGGGTGTATATTTTGTCATACATTAGATACAATCCTAATGAATTGGTATTTGGAGACAGAGCTTTGCCATGGAATTGTTGAATGGGACGTTTAAAGGTTGATTTTTCTATTAAATTTCAGCTTTGAGGATGGGTATGAGAGCATTGATGAGGCACTACAAGAGATAAAATTGGCTATATTTAGAACGCTGAAGGAACCGGTAGAATGGACTTAGCCAGATTGGAGTACACAGCTGTGCCATGTGTTGGAATGTTATAATGTAACTATTGCCGAAGAAGACGATGATCCATGAAATATTACCATTCGAGAAAATCAAGGACAACGTGAGGTGGAAGGACCGAAGGTGGTGAACCAAGACATATCAAAGCCTCTAAAAACTCGACAACTAAACATTGGAACTAAAGAAAAACCCAAGTTTGTGAAGATAGGAGACTATTGGGAAGAAGATACGGTTGATAAGATAGCTGAGCTACTGCACAAATATTAGGATTTGTTCCCAATGAAGTTTTCAGACTTGAAAGGGATCATCAAAGATTTAGGTGTAATGAAGATCACATTGAAACCATATGCGAAGCCTGTTAAGTAGCAGCCTTATCGGCTGAATCTAAAATATAAGAAGAAGGTGCATCAAGAACTAGATAAAATGTTGTAAGATGGTATTATTGAGCCTATAGAAGAATCAAATTGGGTAAACCCAATGGTGGTATAAGAAAATAAATAGAAGAGCAAGATCTTCATATGTGTAGATCTATGGAAGTTGAATGATTCCAGTGTGCGTGATCCATTTCCAACACCATTTACTGACGAAGTATTAGAAAATGTTGGCGGATAGGAGGCGTATTCATTTACTGATGGGTTTTCAGGATATCATCAAATAGAGATCGTGCTAGAAAATTGAAGTAAAACAACCTTCGCGACTGAGTGGGGTTGCTCCCAATATACAATTATGCCTTTCAGATTGAACAACGCACATGCAATATTTTCCAGGGTAGTGATCGCTACATTCAAGGAGTTTATTCATTAATTCCTAGAGGTATATTTTGATGATTGGACTATGTCTGGGTTGGTGAAGTGCCATGTTGCAAGTCTATGCCTCATGTTGGATACATGTTGAAGGTATTAGATCAAGCTAAACCTAAAAAAGTGTATATTATGTGTGCCTTTTAGGGTTTTTCTTGGTCATGTTGTACATAAGCAAGGATTGATGGTGGACCCTATGAAAATTGTTGTAATTGTGAACTTGGAAGCACCTAAGAATGTGAAATAGCTATGTGCAACATTGGGACACACTAGGTACTACAGGAAGTTTATCAAGGTGTATGCCCAAATAACCACGCCGATGGATATATTGTTAAAGAAAGATGCGATGTTTTGCTAGGATGAAGACTATCAGCGCAACTTGGATGTCTTGAAGGAGAGAATGGTGAAAACGCCCATTTTGGTATTTCCTGACTAGAAGAAGGAGTTCCATGTGCATGTAGATGCCTCTTGCATTGCATTAGGAGTAATATCAACACAAGCAGGTGAGGGAGAGATTGATCATCCGATAAATTTCGCAAGTAGGAAGTTATCAAAAACTAAGAAGAATTGCTCTGCCACAAAGCGCGAAGGTTTGGTGATGGTCTATGTGTTATAGAAGTTTATGAATTACTTGCTGGGTGGACACTTTAAAAGATATACAGATCACTTTGCCCTGAAGTAACTGGTCAATAAGCTTGTGTTGGGGGGGAATATATGTTGATGGTTACTATTATTCCAAGAGTATGACTTTGAAGTAATTGTGAAGCCTGGAAGGCTAAATGCAGGTCCAAACCATCTATCCAAGATCAAAACAGGTGAGGTTCTGAGTAGTTTAGAGGAAGGACTACCATACATGTAGCTCTTTGTAGTGCATGTTGTAGATGATCATTTTTCAAATATTATTCAGTTATTAACAATGAGAATAGCCCTAGAGGGTTAATCCTTTCAACAGAAGAAGGAGTTAGTAGTTCGCGCTGTGGACTTCTTAGTGATTGCAGGTCATTTATATAATATGGGATCAGGGGAGATATTGCGAAGGTATGTTATAGAGTTTGAACGCACTAGTATCCTAGTTGAAGCCCATGGAGGAGTGGTAGGAGGTCACTATGTAGGGAAAGAAACCGCATAGAAGATTTTGCGTGCTGGGTTATGGTGGCCAACATTACACAAGGATTCTAAGGCACATGATGCTTGCCAAAGGATGGGGAAGCCTTCACAAAGGGATTAATTTCCTTTAAATCCCCAAGTTTTGTTGCAGGTATTTGAGAAATGGGCCATTGAATTTATAGGTCCAATACAACCACCAGGAAAGAAGACAAGCGCATGGTATCTCATTACTGCAACTATTTATTTAACCAGGTGGGCAGAAGTGCAGCCAGTGAAGGATTGTACTGCGACCACTGCTGCGAAGTTTCTATTTGAATATGTCTTAATGAGGTTTGGTTGTCCTAAGATTTTGATGAGTGATAGGTGTACACATTTTTTGAATGAAATGATCAGCGTGATGCTTGAAAAATTCCAGGTGTATCATCAGAAGAGCACGCCCTATCACCCACAAGTGAATGTAACGGTGGAAGCTTTTAACAAAATTTTGGAGCATCCATTGACAAAGGTATGCAACACGCAGAGGAATCACTGGGACATGCATGTACCTACTATGTTATGGGCTTATAGGACGACCTGAAAGAAGTTGACAAGACAAACATCATTTAGGTTGGTCTATGGAATTGAAGTCAATGGTCATAATGCTTATGGAGTATATTGTGTCAAGTTTGCATATTTCCACATTGATAGAGATGGCGTATTGTCAGACCTTGGAGGAAAGACCTGCATAGACCATGGAGTTAGCAAAAGACCGCTTCCTTACAGGATTTCAACAGCAAATGCAAAAGGAACATGAGAAGGCATGACATGATCGACATATTAATCTGCGCATGTTAAAGGTAGATGATTTGGTGCTGTTATATGACAACAAGTTCACGAAGTTTCCAGGAAAGTTTCGAATGCACTGGTTGGGGTCGTAGGTTATTAAGAAGATCACGGATGGTGGTGCAGTTCAACACGCGAAGATGAATGGTGAACCATTCTTTGGAAAAGTAAACTGAAGTAGATTGAATTTGTACATAGGGGATCCTGCCCCTGTGCAATGACTATATGGAAGTAGGATAGTCTCAATAATCCAGGTAGTTGCAAGGGATTGTGGGACTATAAACTACATTGCCCGACTAAGTGAAAAACGTGGTAGGGAGGTTGCATGATGGATGACAGGAATAGAATAGGCCTGCAAAACAATACCAGAATTGAACATCCCTGAGGATGCCGAAGCTTCGACAAAAGTAAGGAAATTGGCTACTGCAATATGTGAACCAAACAAAGAAGTTGGCAGGGTTACTTTTGACTTCCAAATGAAGATAGCATAGTTGCAGTTGAAGTTGTAGCCAATGACTCTACCAAAGGTGTAAGAGCAACATGGAGTAGCAATCAAGGAGCACATCAACAGATTGGATTCCGCAGTCATTGATTGTGCATTGATGTTTGACCAATAAATGGATTTATGGGCAAATCTACAGGACGACCCAAATTTACAGGAGCTAAACACTGATGTTAGAGAAACATAACAGAAGTATGATGAGGTCCAAGTGCCTGTGGGCACTTTGATGCCAGTGCAATGCGTTGCAAAGTTACAGGAAGGAAAGCAGCTGCAACCATAGGTGGAAGAATTGTAGAGGAAAGAGGCCCTTCTAAAGGCTACGTTACAACCGTGGCTAGAGGAAGCTTGTTAGCCTAGTCTATCACTCCAAGAAAAGATAAAGGTTCTACAACAAACATAGAGGACAATGTGCCTAGTAGTGGAGGGCCTGACAACAAAAAATTTGGTGGAAGAAGTGCAGTAGGTTGCGACACAGATTGTAGCTGAAGTTACAGTGTTACAAGTTGAATTTGGTGGCCTTTGCAGCAAGATCGAGGTGCCAGCTGAGTGACTTGAGGGTGAGTCATGATCTTCGTTTTGGGGGCCTATTGGGATAGGGTCCCTAGGGTCATTTTGGGGTTAGTTAACCCAATTTTTGTATAAGTTTTTGAAAAAAATGTAAAGTCTCTATGAAACATGGATGCAGAGCGTGCAACTAGATAGGAGTCAAAGGGGTTTTAGCCACTTGTTTTCAGGCAGTTTTAAGATTTTGCCATGGTCCATGGACCATGGTATTGTATGGAAGGAATCTATAAATAGTTGAGTCATAGAAAGTCTTAGAAATAACGGAGAATGAAGAGTTGTGAAGTTTGAATGAGTTTTATTGTTTTGGGTGAGTGCTAAGGCAGGAAGGCTACTTAGACAAGAAGGGGAACACTACTATAGTTGAGTGCATAGGAGGCCTTGGTAATTCCACAGTTGAGTGCGCGAACCCCTACAACTGAGTGTGCAGGGTGGAGAAGTCTGTAATTCGAATGTTGGAATTGAATAAAGGCTGATTTTTGAAGAATTATAGTGCAGTATTGTCAAGTTTTCTTGTACTATATTTCCTCACTCAATAACATGTTTTAATGAAATAATGTATGAATCTCGTGCAAAACTATTGAATCTATCGTATTTATGCATTTTTTAAGTAATTATATGTTTTCGCGAAGTTAAGGGTTAATTCTACTATGCTTTCTAATGAGTTGGATAGATCTGTGCAATGGGAGATCTAGGGTTAATTATTGATGTGCAAAAGTGGATAAGTTGTTTGTTTAAGGTCCGCAAAGCCTGATCATATACCTTCACAAAGCTCTAGAAGCCAATTTACCTGATTTACAATAACGATCCCTAGAAGGATATCGGTTTGCCTGAAGGTATATTTGAGCAATCAAGTCTTAAAAATCACTTATCACATATCCTTGGATCTAGAAACCTAGTTCTAGCATCCCCCAATACTACTTTGGGTGAGATTGCAAAGTGGAGAAGTCTGTAATTCGAATGTTGGAATTGAATAAAGACTGATTTTTGAAGAATTATAGTGCAGTATTGTCAAGTTTTCTTATACTATATTTCGTCACTCAATAACATGTTTACAATAACGATCCCTAGAAGGATATCGGTTTGCGTGAAGGTAGATATGAGCAATCAAGTCTTAAAAATCACTTATCACATATCCCTGGATCTAGAAACCTAGTTATAGCATCCCCCAATACTACTTTGGGTGAGATTGCAGAGTGGAGAAGTCTGTAATTCGAATGTTGGAATTGAATAAAGACTAATTTTTGAAGAATTATAGTGTAGTATTGTCAAGTTTTCTTATACTATATTTCGTCACTCAATAACATGTTTTAATGAAATAATGTATGAATGTCATGCAAAACTATTGAATCTATCATATTTATGCATTTTTAAAGTAATTATATGTTTTCGCGAAGTTAATTATTGATGTGCAAAAGTGGATAAGTTGTTTGTTTAAGGTCCGCAAAGCCTGATCATATACCTTCACAAAGCTCTAGAAGCCAATTTACCCGATTTACAATAACGATCCCTAGAAGGATATCGGTTTGCGTGAAAGTAGATCTGAGCAATCAAGTCTTAAAAATCACTTATCACATATCCCTAGATCTAGAAACCTAGTTCTAGCATCCCCCAACACTACTTTGGGTGAGATTGCAGAGTGGAGAAGTCTGTAATTCGAATGTTGGAATTGAATAAAGACTGATTTTTGAAGAATTATAGTGCAGTATTGTCAAGTTTTCTTATACTATATTTCGCCACTCAATAACATGTTTTAATGAAATAATGTATGAATGTCGTGCAAAACTATTGAATCTATCTTATTTATGCATTTTTTAAGTAATTATATGTTTTCACGAAGTTAAGGGTTAATTATACTATGCTTTCTAATGAGTTGGATAGATCTGTGCAAAGGGAGATCTAGGGTTAATTATTGATGTGCAAAAGTGGATAAGTTGTTTGTTTAAGGTCCGCAAAGCCTGATCATATACCTTCACAAAGCTCTAGAAGCCAATTTACCTGATTTACAATAATGATCCATAGAAGGATATCGGTTTGCATGAAGGTAGATTTGAGCAATCAAGTCTTAAAAATCACTTATCACATATCCCTGGATCTAGAAACCTAGTTCTAGCATCCCCCAATACTACTTTGGGTGAGATTGCAGACGGCGTTATGCAGGTTGTTGCCGAAAGGGCCATAAATTAGGGTTTGTTTGGTTGGTAGGAACAACTCTGAACCTGGGTCAGGCCCCCTTAAGCCAACACCATGTCATAGGTGGATTCCAATTATTTTGTGAAGATTGTGCAAATTTTTTAGGATTAAAACCTTGAGTTTTATTTGTTTGAGGATTTTTCCATGGTCTTTTGGCAATAAACTAAAGAGGGTCTACATAATTTAGCATTTCTTCTTCACTAAACATAACTTTCATACCTAGTATAGAGGGACATTATTTTGTATTGTGATTTTCCACACATATAACACGGCTTTCTATGCTTTTTAAATCTAAAGGACATTCTCTCAGAGCATGTTTCTTTCTACACCTAGGACAAAAGATGGATAATGCAGCATATTCAGATTTCTTCTTATTTTGTATTTTAAGGGTGTCAATTTTCTCACTGAGACTCCCTAAAATATATGTTTTAAAGTTATCAAGAAAACTACCTATTTCTTCCCTACTTACTGTCCCGATTGCAGATTTATTTACTCTTGATAAAAGAGGATCCCTTGAACTTTTCCCTGTTCTTGCTTTACCTCTTGAAATATGTACGCATAGATCACAAATATCTACAAATGGTAACTGAGGAATATCTCCTTTGCCCATTAGATTGAGAAGATCAATCCACTCATCTTTAATGCATTTGAGTAAGAGAGCTTCCAAAGTTTCCTCATCCAGATTATTGATTTTCACCCTTTTGAGATTATCAACAAATCTTTTGACAAAGTCTTCAATATTCTCATCTTCTTTTTGTACCATTTTGAAGACTACATATTTAATGCTATGAGGCATATAATAATCCTTATATTTCTCTAATAATTCATCTTTCATTTGTGCCCATGTCCATATATAATTCGTTTCTAAACTCATAAACCATTTTAATGTTGATTCCTTTAAGGTGGCAAGGACCAATTTTAGTTTTTGAGCATCATGTAGATAATCATATGATCTACATAATACTTCAAATTCAAAGATAAATGTCTCTAGTTCTTCACTTCTTATTCTATGAAAATTGGGGAGAATAGAAGGCAAGATGTTTTTCATTGTTAATGGTGTATCTTCATCAAGGATAGGGAACCCAAAAGGTTCTAGATTTCCTCTTCCTCTACCTCTACCACCCCCTCTTCCACCTCCTCTATTTCCTCCTCCTCCTCCTCCTCCAATCCAATGTTGTTTTCCATTGACATTGTGTACTCCTCCTTCTCCTTCTTCAGCCATGATGGATTCCTTGGAGTAGATATCTGGTTCTAAAATAGGATTATCTATTTCTTCTTCTAGTTCTTCTGGTTCCTGTTAGCTCTGCTATAAACTTCACTCCTTAAAAGGGTCAAATTCAAGACTGGTGGTTAGTTTGCACCGAGAAGGGTGCTCGCAGTAGTCATTCTCCTCCTTAATCATTCAGTTTCCTCACAACCTCTTAACCTCTCGTTGTTTCTACTTTCTTCTAAAATCCTTCGTAAACCTATATTCACCTCCGTTCTCACTTTCCGTTGTCTCTGTTTCCTTCTTTGAAAGTCGGTATTCCCTGCCTTCCTCCATTCTTTTACAAATCCCTTCTAGGCCCCTTTTCCTTAAGCCCTAGGCACTAAACCCATGAGCCCGTGCCCACGTGACACACCCCTCCATAACCCTTTGCCGCCCTTTCCTCAAACGTTAAATATTGTGCATCTCCCCGCCGTTGATCGCGTCCATCGCCAGATCTAACAGTGGACGCTCCCCCCGATCGCGCGACTCTCGCACGTGTTAACCTGCGGGGGTGGTGGTTTCATCTGCCATGTGGCGTATTTGTATTTGATCTTGTTGTTATATAAAGAAACCGCCATGGGTCCAAAGGTGGTGCGGGGAATACCACTCGCCTCCCAAAACTGTTCTCCCGTGGGTTAATGTCCATGAACCTTCTGCTTGTGATCACCGTCATATTTGCCACATCCAGATTTGATGGCCCTTGTTGCTCCATCCTTGTCACCTCCTGATAGCTCCTCCCGATGTGATCTCCGCCCTTCATTTGTGGATTTGACGGCCATTAATCTTTCTCCTCCTATGCCTGCCTCCACCATACTGTCTTCACTCCTTTGATTGTTTTTGAGCACCTGAAGGACGAAAAAATCAACCATCCTATACCTACACAGTTAGTATCTCAGCAACCGCATTTAACAAGCAGCATGGCCGAGAAAGAAAAGTACTGGAAAGAGTAGTTAAAATCACTTATCAGGCATGGAATTTCATCCATAAATCATTCCACCTGATCAAGAAGGACAAGAGAGCATCAGAAAAGGCCAATTTTGTTCATTAAGACACTGAGATTTGTAGCAAAGGCCCATTTCAGATTGTAAATGTGGTTGGTGGTCCATTATGACCCCTCCACGCATAGTTTAGCAGACTATTTTTGTAAACCAACCTCAATATATATCCAGAAGACATAATGTAATAGGTTGATGAATGTTATTTTTTTGTAAGCTTCAACTTCTGGAGAATGTAACTACTGTGATACCTGCAACATCTGGTCTTCATTTTCAGCTAATACAAGCTTCTTTTGCTATTAATTGCTTACTTTCCACTTCTTCTTCTTTGTTCCAGGCTGTGCCTGTTATGCATTTATTCATGTGTTGTTGATGTTTAGCATTAGAGGGGCTGTCAACCCACCTCTGTGTTTGGATCTATCATGTATCATTAAATTTGTATGCAGGTTTCTATTATTTTAATGCCAGAGAGCTGTCATCTTGTCTATGCATTAGGAAATATATTTACAGACCTTTTAACTGGTTGCAGCCAGCCATCACAGGGTCTTGTGTGTCTACTGGTGTGGTCAGTCTTCTCCATTATCACATTTTCTTAAAACTGTGAGTAATTGGTGGTCTAAAGCCTTGTATTTTGGGGGTGTTCACCCATTTCTGGGGTTAAACGTAGTAGAAGTGGTTATCTAGCTTGAATATGCAACATTTCTTTCATTCATCCACCAATTTTCGAACATTTTTTTGAGTTTGTAATGTTCCTAAGCATCTCTGATATACAACTTAGGAGAGTTCCTTGGGGTGATAGCATTAATTGGCACCGTTTTCGGGGAGAGGAGAATTAAAGCTCAGCTTCCCTGGGAAAACGACACAGCTTCAAGCTTTGATGATAGACAAGGTTTGAACACAGTTTTTGGTTGTAATCATCTATCTGGCGACTCCATTGGAGGAATACCATCATTTGGCGACTCCATATTGTAGTTCTGGTGTAGTTGGTGACGCATGTTCAGATATATCTTCAGAAACCATTAGCTGAACTAGTGCCTGATCCTGAGAAGATCATTCAATAGAATAAAATATCGCAGTAAGGAGCATCAGAATCAGGTAAGGCTTGGAATTTTTAGGTATCTCTACTAGTGTAGAAATACCTTCAGAGATTCATACAACTCCTTAGTCATTCATTTCCCTTTCGGACCTCAGTTGAAAGAAGTATCCACGCTGTCCATCATTTTCCTTTGTTTCTGTCATTCTTTTCATTGATTCATTCCACTCAGTCCACCAGTATCCCTTTCCTATACCTCAGTCATGGCATGCCAACAAACCCTCACAAAGATAGAAAGAATAGTTGCTGCTAGGTGTTATCACAAAATCAAGCACTGAAGGGCTGCTGATCAGGTAGACTCTGTGTAACTGTTTCAGACCAAGCTTTTGACTAAGGATTAGCCTCCCTAGCCTGAGAGGGCTCTCTCAAGAAAAAGTTATTGATTTTGAATGTTGATAAGAGGGCTAACTCTTGTACAATAGATTTAATGAACTTGCTGGCTGGACAAATATACAAATACATCCATTGGGCTTATGGAGTCAAACATGCTACAGCAAACAATGATATTTCCTCTACATAGAAGTCAGGGCATGTGACATTTAAATGTTCAAAATATAACTCTTATAAAACCACAGTTCATAGAAGAGTACAGGAAGTCAGAGCAACATATGTGAATTCTGAGTGATTACTCCTCTAAGCAACTGAAAAAAGACATGAAGGACAAAGTAAAACAATACATCTTGAACATGGAAATGCTGTATGAATCCTGAGAAGAAAGGCATATATCTTATATTACTGCAAACTGTTCTTTACACAAGCCAAAATAGCACTCTGTTTTCATAAAATATCCAACCCCTATTACATAGATCATTCTCCTCTATATAGACACATACTTCTAACTGCTTAGAGCTTCCACCTCCAGCATGAGGGGAGCTCGATGATTGCCATTGATTACCCCTATCCGCTATTGAACTAACCTATTAAATACAATCAGCACTAACTGAAGTTCTAAAAAGTCCTAATTTAATTATAACTCTAATTCTATCTCCTTCGTTGAAGATTCCTTCTTGCAGCTTTGACACCTGGCTTTCTCTTCGTTCAGCTGAGATGGCATGAGATGGCATAAGATGGGCAATTAATGTCCCATGCTGGCTTTGAATATCGAAGGCTTCGATCTGTTCTGTATTGGCCAAAAATATCCATAAATTTTCGGTTCTGGTCCCCCATCACCGAGTATACAGCAGTGGATACTTTAATTCTTTAATAACCCAAGAGAATAGGGTAACACCATGCTCCTGATATGCTGGAGGCTTCCTTGGTAGACAGGTGTGCCAGCCAAAACTTTCGTATGCAGCTCTGCGTTTAAAATCACCACCTACAGCAGTTTCGTAGCGCGCTACGAAACTGCTATGTAATTTAAAAAAAACACAGTCTTCCTCCTAAAATTTGACTGTCTTCAAGTAACAAGGAAGAAGAGATGTATGCCAATCATTGACAATGAAAATAAAACCCTCCCCATGAGGTCCACTAAAGTGTTCACTGCTTGAGAGCTTAATAATCTTTGGAGCTTCAATAGCTGCCTGACATAAGAGGCTAAAACGAAGTTAATTGTCTTGAGTTTTCATCCCTGAACAAAAGATAACTGCCTCAGAAGGTTTATGATCTTCTGCTTCAACACCATCATCTGTTAAAATGCCACATTCCGCTGCAATTGCTTTAGCTGTGTTAATATTGTCACCAGTGACCATCCTCACTGTAATACCTGCCATATCATGTTGTGGAGATGCTTTCTCAGATATGACTTCCATTAATTCACTCAGTTCCATGCCAAAGTCAATCAAAGAAACAACAGTACATCTGTTGCAGAAGAAATCAAGCTTTGTCATGCGAATGTTCATCTGAGTGTCTGTTCCATCATAGTGAGGAGAATTGGGCTACCTTGTAACAAATGTGACATTCACAAAATCAGATACATCTTCTTCTTTGGTTTTTTCCCCTCCTACGGGTAAATTCCAATCAAAAGTTCATATTTGGAACTTGTAAGAGGGATTCCAAAGTCATGTGATGAATTTTGTTTTGGTGTCGAGGGGAAAGAACTTAAGATTCTTTACTGTCCATATATTCAATCAGCAAATCCTGCACCATCCCTCTATCTGGCATCTTTCCAGCAGCCCCATATATTGGAGCCATGCCATCTTCAAATGCACTTGGATTTTCTTACACAGTTGTAACTGCTTCTTTCAGATCTTTCAAGCAATCTTCTGCTATAAGGGTATGCTGAAGAGTCAGACATATGTGTATGCTGTTAGGTCTTTGTAAAGCATTTAGATGCCATCCCCGTGTTGACAGAACATCATTTACTTTAAAAATATCGAGCTTATCTGATCCAAATGCAATGACTGTCATGTCTGGTCTTCCCACAATGAATAGTTATGGAATTTGCTTTATTCTTTCCTGAAAAGTTTTTGATACTTCCATTACTTTTCTCACTGCCTCCAGATATCCTTCCTCCCTAACACTCATCATAGCTGCCCAAGCACTAGCAATAAGACCACCAGGTCTGCTTCCAGCAATAGTTGGTGAAACATAAAGACCTTCTGACCACTCCGTTACAGCCACAAATTGTTGCTTTCTGATTTCATGATTGCGATACAGCACAACACTTGTGCCCTTTGGCCCTAGGCCATACTTGTGAGTATCCACTGATATTGAAGTTACTCCTTGAACAGTGAAATCAAAAGGTGGAATTGGATACCCTAATTTGCGAGCAAAAGGAAGCACAAAACCTCCAAGGCAGAGATCAACGTGAAAGCAAATACCCCAGCGCAAGACCAAGTCTCCAAGTTCTTCGATGGGATCAATGATACCATGAGGAAAACCCGGTGCTGAGCCAACAATCATAACCGTATTCTTGTTCAAATAACGCTGGATTGCTTTTACATCTTCTTGGAAATCTTCATTTACCGGTACATGCCATAGCTTGATTTTAAGGTATTGGGCCGCATCCTTTGAAAATTTCGATCCAATTCCAGACTGAAAGTTATTTGGTTGCTGACCTTGCTGCGTTCCATTATAATCCCAAGCCCGTTCCACTGCTTTCTTTCCATGGAGGGTTCCCATTTTACATAAAATCATCACTCCAGCACTTTTTAGCTCTTTCATTTGCATCTAACATGTTCTTACCGACATAGCCTGCCGTGTCAAGATGCTCTTTTTTAACTCAATGCATGCATGCGCAATTTGGCGTGTGGAAATTGGCAGGTAATAAGCTTGTCACAACATCTACCTCAGATACACATTGTAGAAGATGATCTTTATCAATTATATCAAGCTCGACTGCTGTCGTATTAGAAATCCCTTCAATTACCTTTTGAGCATCTGGCAGCTATAAAGGTGCCACAATAACTTGAACATCATTAACTACTTCTTTGCTCTAGTGTTCATCTGGCCAAAACAGCCATGCTACAATACAAATATCTATAGCTTCTTCAATATCAATTGAAGGCAGCAACATCAAAGACATTCCAGTCAATGTTGCCTCACTCTTAGGAAAAGTGGCACATCCATCTTCCTCTAAAAAAAAAAACTTCTAGAGAAATTAAGATAGTATACCGGATAATTTTCCCAGCAAACAGCCAAACCTTGGACTTCAAACATTGCTGATGAATCCCCCTCACTTGCATTACTGAAATGCAAATCAAAACAAAATTCATTAATCTACTCCCACTTATTCAAGAAAGAATCAAATCCACCATTCATACTAATGACATCAACAGGTCCATTATTCGAAATACAAGCAGTCTCTGTTTCACACAGATTTTGCATGTCATGGTTAGTTTCCGGAACAATCTTAAAGCCAACAAACATTGAAGCGGCTTCAACTGCATTCCTTACATTGCCTTTCTCATCATTCTTAGCAATTAAAATATTTTCTTTGTTGATGACATTTCCACTGTCCTTTAACATCATCACATGTTGAGTTACAAGTTCAATTACTTTGCCGGCGGTACCTATGGTAACCACAACAGGATCTCTAAGATACCTGTGAGCTAACCGTTCCACAGCAGGTGACATTGTTGCACTGAACATACATGTTGTTCTATATATCCACTTTTCGTCCAGCTCCTCATTCTCATACTCAAGCTTCAAGTTGCTTGAAGGCATAGCATCTAAAACTCCAACACTTGTGGCTCAAAACCGATGCCAATCATGCAATCTGTATCATGATGATCCACCAGGACCATTAAAGACCATTTTATGCACTGCATGAAAAGAAATCTGAAGCTGTAAACTCTTTCATAACCATTCATGTCAGTCCAGTTTCTTGAAGAGTTAGACAAATTCAAACCAAAACCAATATATTCTGTAAGGGGCAATTTCCTATCCGTCTGAATGCAATGACTATAGGATTTTTTAACTGACAGTCATCCTTGGCATGAGACCGTTCACTCTCAAACTGGAAACCTTTCTTGTATTATACACCGGTGTGCTTTCCTTCTTATGATTAGCACCTTATTCAAAAGCCACATTTCTATTAACATCAGCTGTCATTGACAGTGGAGCTGATTGAGGACTTTTATCTTTGTTAGCAAGCTTTAAACTCTCACTAGAAGGCAAGCAACCCTGTAGCCATAACTCAGATGAATTACAAACTTCACCATCAATTTGCAGAAACAGGCTTTTCTATGCATATATCATATTCCCACAGTAACCATAGGAGACAAAGGTGATATGGGTGAGATATTGGCTATGGATATGAATAATTCCCCAATTTCGTAGCGCAACCAGTGCAAAGTCGGTGTTTTTTTTTTCGCTACGAAATCACTAAAACAGGTTGTGTTGCGAAACTGCTAAAAGATTTATACGCTGCAAAAACACTTTGTCCTTAAGCTAGTTTGAGCAATTTTGGCAACAGAATTTTCAGTGATAACAGTGGCTCCACTTGGGATAGTGTGCCCTTGTGGTACACTAAGAACTCGCAGGTCCAGTGCCTTATCCATTTATGACAAACAGAAATTTACTTGACAAGCATGACTGTAGGAGAAAGAAAGCTACATCTACTGAAAAATGCTCAGTTAACCTTGTGCTTATTTGCATTTACCTACCTACCTACTCTAACAATTCAACTTCCTTCAGCTCAATCAATGTGAAATTTCCAATGTAGCCAATCCTCTGTTTTATCTGATATTTGACTTCTTTGACTGCATCGGAGTTCAGAGCCAATCTGATAGTGTGATGACCCCTGCCACTGAAATTGTCTCTGATCTTTATAGGAAAACTGAAAAACTTGAGAGTAAAACTCTTCCATGTAATCAGCTACAGGATCCCAGAATACATGATCAGCTTGTTTTTTCTTGTAACTTTCTGGTTGTGCAAACTGATCTTCAACAACAGTGTTCAGTTCCTCAATCGTGAAAGAGAAAGGAACCAACATTGTCTCCTTGCGTTCTGCCACAGAAAACTTCTGAAAATAATGATCATGATTATGAAAACTGTATGCCTGAATTTGACCTTCTAAACCTTCAATTTCTTTCTCAATGTCCTCAGCAACTTCATCCAAAAATCTCATCTTATCCTCTGCTTTACAGTCAAATGACTTTAGATACGAGGACAAGGACAAAGAAAAATTTTCACCTATTTCTTCATTAATATGATCATCATTCCATTGTTTGAAACTGTCAACTGAAGGAGAGTTTGCCACCACCTCTGACCTATCTATCCATTCCTCCAAAAACATAAGCCAAAAGTCTTGAAATGACTTAATGGATTTGACAGGAAAGCTTTCAACCCACTGTTTGCATTTCCCTTGAAGTGAATCATAGAATAACATAATGCAAACATCCTCATGTTTAACTCTAAGAAGCTGTGCAAATTCACAAAAATCTGATATATGCTTCAAGGTTAAACTCAAATCTTCACCGTTGAATTTTGGACCATTCTTTAGAAAATATGCATCCTTGGGAAAATGATTTGGGAAACCATGAATTCCTGAAAAATCTATGCATGCATACCTTGAACTAAGAATGGTAGCTTCTGGGTCCTTCATGACTCCAGTGGAATCACCATGAATGTATGAATTTCAAATTCTTCAACAATGGAGTCGCCAAGGTAGTTTTGCAGCCTCAAAAACCTTCTGAACTCCTGCTACCTTCAGAAGCTCAGCTTCATGATTTCGGGAATGAATAATCTTCAGACTCCCGGCAGACGCACCAAAATGTTATCACAAAATCAAGCACTGAAGGGCTGCTGATCAGGTAGACTCTGTGTAACTGTTTCAGACCAAGCTTTTGACTAAGGATTAGCCTCCCTAGCCTGAGAGGGCTCTCTCAAGAAAAAGTTATTGATTTTGAATGTTGATAAGAGGGCTAACTCTTGTACAATAGATTTAATGAACTTGCTGGCTGGACAAATATACAAATACATCCATTGGGCTTATGGAGTCAAACATGCTACAACAAACAATGATATTTCCTCTACATAGAAGTCAGGGCATGTGACATTTAAATGTTCAAAATATAACTCTTATAAAACCACAGTTCATAGAAGAGTACAAGAAGTCAGAGCAACATATGTGAATTCTGAGTGATTACTCCTCTAAGCAACTGAAAAAAGACATGAAGGACAAAGTAAAACAATACATCTTGAACATGGAAATGCTGTATGAATCCTAAGAAGAAAGGCATATATCTTATATTACTACAAACTGTTCTTTACAAAAGCCAAAATAGCACTCTGTTTTCATAAAATATCCAACCCCTGTTACATAGATCATTCAGCTCTATATAGACACATACTTCTAACTGCTTAGAGCTTCCACCTCCAGCATGAGGGGAGCTCGATGATTGCCATTGATTACCCCTATCCGCTATTGAACTAACCTATTAAATACAATCAGCACTAACTGAAGTTCTAAAAAGTCCTAATTTAATTATAACTCTAATTCTATCTCCTTCGTTGAAGATTCCCTCTTGCAGCTTTGACACCTGGCTTTCTCTTCGTTCAGCTGAGATGGCATAAGATGGGCAATTAATGTCCCATGCTGGCTTTGAATACCGAAGGCTTCGATGTGTTCTGTATTGGCCGGAAATATCCCTAAATTTTCGGTTCTGGTCCCCCATCACCGAGTATACAGCAGTGGATACTTTAATTCTTTAATAACCCAAGAGAATAGGGTAACACCATGCTCCTGATATGCTGGAGGATTCCTTGGTAGACAGGTGTGCCAGCCAAAACTTTTCGTATGCAGCTCTGCGTTTAAAATCACCACCTACAGCAGTTTCATAGCGCGCTACGAAACTGCTGAGTAATTTAAAAAAAACACAGTCTTCCTCCTAAAATTTGACTGTCTTCAAGTAACAAGGAAGAAGAGATGTATGCCAATCATTGACAATGAAAATAAAACCCTCCCCATGAGGTCCACTAAAGTGTTCACTGCTTGAGAGCTTAATAATCTTTGGAGCTTCAATAGCTGCCTGACATAAGAGGCTAAAACGAAGTTCATTGTCTTGAGTTTTCATCCCTGAACAAAAGATAACTGCCTCAGAAGGTTTATGATCTTCTGCTTCAACACCATCATCTGTTAAAATGCCACATTCCGCTGCAATTTCTTTAGCTGTGTTAATACTGTCACCAGTGACCATCCTCACTGTAATACCTGCCATATCATGCTGTGGAGATGCTTTCTCAGATATGACTTCCATTAATTCACTCAGTTCCATGCCAAAGTCAATCAAAGAAACAACAGTACATTTGTTGCAGAAGAAATCAAGCTTAGTCATGCGAATGTTCATCTGAGTGTCTGTTCCATCATAGTGAGGAGAATTGGGCTACCTTGTAACAAATGTGACATTCACAAAATCAGATACATCTTCTTCTTTGGTTTTTTCCCCTCCTACGGGTAAATTCCAATCAAAAGTTCATATTTGGAACTTGTAAGAGGGATTCCAAAGTCATGTGATGAATTTTGTTTTGGTTTCGAGGGGAAAGAACTTAAGATGCTTTACTGTCCATATATTCAATCAGCAAATCCTGCACCATCCCTCTGTCTGGCATCTTTCCAGCAGCCCCATATATTGGAGCCATGCCATCTTCAAATGCACTTGGATTTTCTTGCACAGTTGTAACTGCTTCTTTCAGATCTTTCAAGCAATCTTCTGCTATAAGGGTATGCTGAAGAGTCAGACATATGTGTATGCTGTTAGGTCTTTGTAAAGCATTTAGATGCCATCCTCGTGTTGACAGAACATCATTCACTTTAAAAATATCGAGCTTATCTGATCCAAATGCAATGACTGTCATGTCTGGTCTTCCCACAATGAATAGTTCTGGAATTTGCTTTATTCCTTCCTGAAAAGTTTTTGATACTTCCATTACTTTTCTCACTGCCTCCAGATATCCTTCCTCCCTAACACTCATCATAGCTGCCCAGGCACCAGCAATAAGACCACCAGGTCTGCTTCCAGCAATAGTTGGTGAAACATAAAGACCTCCTGACCACTCCGTTACAGCCACAAATTGTTGCTTTCTGATTTCATGATTGCGATACAGCACAACACTTGTGCCCTTTGGCCCTAGGCCATACTTGTGAGTATCCACTGATATTGAAGTTACTCCTTGAACAGTGAAATCAAAAGGTGGAATTGGATACCCTAATTTGCGAGCAAAAGGAAGCACAAAACCTCCAAGGCAGAGATCAACGTGAAAGCAAATACCCCAGCGCAAGACCAAGTCTCCAAGTTCTTCGATGGGATCAATGATACCATGAGGAAAACCCGGTGCTGAGCCAACAATCATAACCGTATTCTTGTTCAAATAACGCTGGATTGCTTTTACATCTGCTTGGAAATCTTCATTTACCGGTACACGCCATAGCTTGATTTTAAGGTATTGGGCTGCATCCTTTGAAAATTTCGATCCAATTCCAGACTGAAAGTTATTTGGTTGCTGACCTTGCTGCGTTCCATTATAATCCCAAGCCCGTTCCACTGCTTTCTTTCCATGGAGGGTTCCCATTTTACATAAAATCATCACTCCAGCACTTTTTAGCTCTTTCATTTGCATCTAACATGTTCTTACCGACATAGCCTGCCGTGTCAAGATGCTCTTTTTTTAACTCAATGCATGCATGCGCAATTTGGCGTGTGGCAACTGGCAGGTAATAAGCTTGTCACAACATCTACCTCAGATACACATTGTAGAAGATGATCTTTATCAATTATATCAAGCTCGACTGCTGTCGTATTAGAAATCCCTTCAATTACCTTTTGAGCATCTGGCAGCTATAAAGGTGCCACAATAACTTGAACATCATTAACTGCTTCTCTGCTCTAGCGTTCATCTGGCCAAAACAGCCATGCTACAATACAAATATCTATAGCTTCTTCAATATCAATTGAAGGCAACAACATCAAAGACATTCCAGTCAATGTTGCCTCACTCTTAGGAAAAGTGGCACATCCATCTTCCTCTAAAAAAAAAAACTTCTAGAGAAATATAATAGTATACCGGATAATTTTCCCAGCAAACAGCCAAACCTTGGACTTCAAACATTGCTGATGAATCCCCCTCACTTGCATTACTGAAATGCAGATCAAAACAAAATTCATTAATCTGCTCCCACTTATTCAAGAAAGAATCAAATCCACCATTCATACTAATGACATCAACAGGTCCATTATTTGAAATACAAGCAGTCTCTGTTTCACACAGATTTTGCATGTCATGGTTAGTTTCCGGAACAATCTTAAAGCCAGCAAACATTGAAGCGGCTTCAACTGCATTCCTTACATTTCCTTTCTCATCATTCTTAGCAATTAAAATATTTTCTTTGTTGATGACATTTCCACTGTCCTTTAACATCATCACATGTTGAGTTACAAGTTCAATTACTTTGCCGGCGGTACCTATGGTAACCACAACAGGATCTCTAAGATACCTGTGAGCTAACCGTTCCACAGCAGGTGACATTGTTGCACTGAACATACATGTTGTTCTATATATCCACTTTTCGTCCAGCTCCTCATTCTCATACTCAAGCTTCAAGTTGCTTGAAGGCATAGCATCTAAAACTCCAACACTTGTGGCTCAAAACCGATGCCAATCATGCAATCTGTATCATGATGATCCACCAGGACCATTAAAGACCATTTTATGCACTGCATGAAAAGAACTCTGAAGCTGTAAACTCTTTCATAACCATTCATGTCAGTCCAGTTTCTTGAAGAGTTAGACAAATTCAAACCAAAACCAATATATTCTGCAAGGGGCAATTTCCTATCCGTCTGAATGCAATGACTATAGGCTTTTTTAACTGACAGTCATCCTTGGCATGAGACCGTTCACTCTCAAACTGGAAACCTTTCTTGTATTATACACCGGTGTGCTTTCCTTCTTATGATTAGCACCTTATTCAAAAGCCACCTTTCTATTAACATCAGCTGTCATTGACAGTGGAGCTGATTGAGGACTTTTATCTTTGTTAGCAAGCCTTAAACTCTCACTAGAAGGCAAGCAACCCTGTAGCCATAACTCAGATGAATTACAAACTTCACCATTAATTTGCAGAAACAGGCTTTTCTATGCATATATCATATTCCCACAGAACCCATAGGAGACAAAGGTGATATGGGTGAGATATTGGCTATGGATATGAATAATTCCCCAATTTCGTAGCGCAGCCAGTGCAAAGTCGTTGTTTTTTTTTTTCGCTACGAAATCACTAAAACAGGTTGCGCTACGAAACTGCTAAAAGATTTATACGCTGCAAAAACACTTTGTCCTTAAGCTAGTTTGAGCAATTTTGGCAACAGAATTTTCAGTGATAACACTAGGTATGGGCCCTTAGTCTTGCCTACCCCTTTGAATGCCATGCTTACAGGAGATTATCAAGAATTTATGCCAAAGTCTACTGGTGCAGAAGGAGTAACAACTGAAGAGAATTTAGAGTCCTTTTATTATTATGCTGATAACCTAGATATCAATGAAGAGGATGTCTGGATGAGGTTTTTTGTCCAAATCCTAGATGGGGAGGCTAGAAAATGGTTTAGAAATTTACCCCCTAGGTCTATTACAGACATTGAGGCTTTAGATGGTGTGTTCCTAAAGCACTGGGGGAATAATAATGATCTGCTCTTTTATCGTGATGAATTTGGGAACTTATAGAGAGAAGATGGTGAGATTCTATCTGAATTTAACATTAGATTCGATCATATGTACAGCAAAATGCCAACTGAAGTAAGACCTACCCCTGCTTCTGCTATGCTCACTTATGCTAATGCTTTCGATTCTCAATTCTGCCTACTGTTAAGAGAAAGAAGGTGTACTTCTTTGGCTAATATGAAAGATGTAGCCTTTGAAGTAGAAGCAAATATCATTGTTGTAGAAAGACTCGAAGGTGATGCTAAAAGGAGAAGACATGGAGGAGAATCCTCATCATCCTTAGAGCCTAAGATAGATGAATTAGCTAGGATGATTGAGTTTTTGGCCTCTGAAATTTCCAATCTAAAAGCTGAGAAGAATTCTAAGGAAGCAGCAACTTATTGTTCCTTTTCTCTTCCAACTCCAAATCCATATAGAGGAGCAAATGAGCATTTGCAGATTTTGCAAAGAAATAAAGTTACAAATGAAGATGAAGGGGTAAGGCACATTTTACAAAATATAGTCATGGAAGAAGTGTAGCATGAGGAGGAGGTCCATGTTTTGGAAGGTGCTCCTTTCTTAACAAGGGCTGCTTATGAGAAAGCAATATCTAAAGGCACTTCTCGTGAGTTTGTTGTAGCTGCAGAACAACAAGCTAATCAACAGAAGTAGTTAGCAGCTGATCCCCTCATCCTCCAAGAACCTGTGCTCAAAGCCAGCTCATCTTCACATGGCTATGCAGATCTGCAAATTAGCCAGCCTGCTTTTGTTCCCGGACCAGTGATCAAGAAGGGAGAGGAAAGCTCTCCATCATCTTTTGTTTCTTTGTCTACTCAAAAAACAATCCCTCCATGTTTCCCCTTGAACACTGTGGCAGAACAATTTCAATGCTCAAGGCTGAAACTGATAATCTCAGTCTTGATATTTTGATGTCTACTCAGATGGCCCTCACACAGAATTAAAAGGCAGCTTATTAGATGACAGAGGAAGAGGATGTGCAGTCTTGGAATTCCTCCTTTGATGAGGATTGTTCAAACAAATATTTAAGAGTAGATAATGTCTTTGTGTCCTCCACACATGAACACATTGGTACACCATTCATATTTATTATGCAGGCCACAAGTGACAAAGATAAGTACACAACAGCCATGATTATTCAGCAGGTGTACAAAGGCTCCTGTAAAGAACATCTAAGGAGGAATATACACAGAAGGGAGATGAAGGTTGATCCATTTCTACCTATTAAGCTCAAATGTCCTAAACTCTTTGAGGTAGAGGATCAAATAAATCTTGTTTTACTGATCTATGATGAATCGGATGATAGGCAACAATTTTCATGGCCCAACAGATGGACAGTTTTTAAAAAAAAAAATTAAGTTTTCAGGCCTTAATGACTGTAAGCAATTTCTTTTTTAGGTTTTAGAGTAGACTTGGTTTAACTCCATGCCCAATGGATACTACGCAAATGTTTTTAAGCTAGTTTTGTATGAAGGCATTGGTCTACAGGTTCTTGAGACCTCATAGGGAGTATCTCATCCCTAGAAGGAGCCAGTGTTAGCTCTGCTATAAACTTCACTGCTTAAAAGGGTCAAATTCAGGATTGATGGTTGGTTTGCACCAAGAAGGGTGCTTGCAGCAGTCATTATCCTCCTTAATCACTCAGTTTCCTCACAACCTCTTAACCTCTCGTTGTTTCTACTTTCTTCTTAAATCCTTCGTAAACCTATATTCACCTCCATTCTCGCTTTCCGCTGTCTCTATTTCCTTCTTTGAAAGTTGGTATTCCCCACCTTCCTCCATTCTTTTACAGAGCCTTTCTAAGCCCTTTTTCCTTAAGCCTCGGGTGCTAAACCCATGAGCCCGTGCCCACGTGACCTGCCCCTCCATAACCCTTTGCCGCCTTTTCCTCACACGTTAAATATCGTGCACCTCCCCACCATTGATCACATCCATCACCAAATCTAATGGTGGATGCTCCCCCCGATCACGCGACTTGCAGGCGCGTTAACCAACGGGGGCGGTGGTTTCGTCCGCCACGTGGAGTATTTGTATTTGATCGCACTGTTATATACAGAAACACCATGGGTCCAAAGGTGGTGCAGGGAATACCGCCCACCTCCCAAAACTGTTCTCCTGTGGGTTAATGTTCGTGCACCTTCCACTTGCGATCACCATCGGATCTGCCATGTCTAGATCCGACGACCCTTGTTGCTCCATCCTCATCACCTCCCGATAGCTCCTCCCAATGTGATCTCTGCCATTCATCTGTGGATCCAATGGCCATTAATCGTTCTCCTCCTGTGCCCACCTCTGCCATACTGTCTTCACTCCTTTGACTATTTTTGAGCTCCTGAAGGACGAAACAATCAACCATCATGTACCTGCACAGTTAATATCACAACAACCTCATTTAACAAGCAACATGGTTGAGGAAGAAAAGTATAGGAAAGAGCAATTAAAAGCATTTATCATTCATGGAATTTCATCCATAAATCATTCCACCTACTCAAGAAGGACAACAAAGCATCAGAAAAGGCCAATTTTGTTCATTAAAACACTAAGATTTGTAGCAAAGGCCCATTTCAGATTGTAAATGTGGTTGGTGGCCCATTATTACCCCTCCACGCATAGTTTAGCAGACTATTTTTGTAAACCAACCTCAATATATATCCAGAAGACAGAATGTAATAGGTTGATGAATGTTATTTTGTTGTAAGCTTCAACTTCTAGAGACTGTAACTACTGTGATACCTACAGCATCTGGTCTTCATTTTCAACTAATGCAAGCTTCTTTTGCTGTTAATTGCTCACTTTCAACTTCTTCTTCTTTGTTCCAGGCTATGCCTGTTATGCATTTATTCATGTGCTATTGATGTTTAGCATTAGAGGGGCTGTCATCCCACCTCTGTGTTTGGATCTAGCATGTATCATTGAATTTGTATGCAAGTTTTTGTTATTTTAATGCCAGAGAGCTGTCATCCTGTCTGTGCATTAGGAAATAGATTTACAGACCTTTTAACTGGTTGCAGCTGGCCATCACAGGGTCCTGTGTGTCTACTGGTGTGGTCAGTCTTCTCCACTATCACATTTTCTTAAAACTGTGAGTAATTAGTGGTCTAAAGCCTTGTAGTCTTGGGGCGTTCACCCATGTCCGGGGTTAAACATAGTAGAAGTGGTTATCTGGCTTGAATATGCAACATTTCTTTCATTCATCCACCAATTTTCCAACATTTTTTTGAGTTTGTAATGTTCCCGAGCATCTCTGATATACAACCTAGGAGAGTTTCTTGGGATGATAACAGTTCCTCTATAAATGTTTTGAAGTAAGTTTCTTCCTCTTCTTCTTCAATAGAAACTTCCAACTCTTGAGTTAAAAAAATTCTCCATTTGGATATAGGAAAATTATTCTAGTTGTTGGAGATGTAGGATCTACTTCTATTACAATTGTTGTTGATGAAGTTGGTGAACCTTTAGATTGGATTTCGAATCTTAAAACTTCAGGAAGTCTATACTGGCCTGCTATGGATGGAATTTGAGTTTGTGTGGGTGGTGTGGCACTACGAGGTATGGAGTGAGTGGTGATGTAGGAATTAAACTTCTTCCTCGACCTAAAAACATACCTCTAGATTCTCTTTCCCTATGCATATCATGTTTTTATTTGATTATTTTCAAGGCTTCTATTTACACTTCCCCAACAATGGCACCAAAATGTTTGGTCAATTTAATGTTCTTAAATTTCAAGCATAGATTATCAGTTGGAGTCGGTAAACTTATGAAGTGTAGGTGCACCATATATGCTAGAAGCCTTTCCTTTAGTTTGTAAGATGATGGTTATGTTTGTTTTGAGATTTTCATTGTTAGCTAGATTCCTATTAGAGTTATATCTTTACAAATTAATAAGTGGAAATTAATCTATTGTTATATTAATCTACCAGGTCATATATATATTGAGTATTATCCTAAAATATTTTATGTTATTCATCCTAAAATATGAACCTATTCTAAACACCTTGCTGCCATGAAATAGAGTATTGAAATTCAAATTATCCTAATGATCCTTCAAAAGATTTTCTACAAAATACACACAAATTCTGATTCTAAAGAGCATGAAAGTAAGGTCTAATTGCAGATTACATAGTAGGTACAAGTTATAATTCTAAAAGCATAAAAATACTAACTGTAATTAAGTGAAAAATGTTGAAGAACTAAACCATTAAACGACTGTAAGCATAAAAGAAATAACAACATGATGAACAAAATAACTGAGTTATAAAGAAATAATAAAAACAACGAAGTAAGGAAGCTAAACTAGAATGCACTGATAATGCAATAACAAAAACCGATTAAATGAAAACAATATAAAATGATGAAATGAAATAAATTAAAACCTTGACTATCTGCAGGGGCCCTCCACATCCAGTAGGTGTAAATCACACTCACATACACATCGAATCAAAGAAAGGTAACTTTAATCAATACGAGAACAAAGGTATGTCTCACAATTCTTAAAAAATTAACTATTACTTCCTCCTTGTCATTTACAGAGGATACATACTTATAAATAAAATGTGTGCTCAACAGTTTGAGACTTATACGCCTACAGGTTTGTTAATCAATCCTTATTCAAATTTGAAACTAAATAGAAAAAGCGTTAACTCATCGATTTTCTATTTCGAAAGAAAATTGAAGAAATGTGATGCATTCATACTTCTGCTGCTACGTGTTTGACCTGTGCCTTTTCACCATGCCATTGCGTGATTCCTTCAGTCAATTGTCTTGAGCGAAAAGGAGGAGATCCATGAGGGGATCGATCCTCAACTACCCATGTGCTTATTTGCTTCATTGGCGCACCAGAACCCCACAAATCGTGGAGGTAGCTGCAGATTTAGTGTTGGGTTTTGTTATATTTTCTCCACAACTAGATCCCCTAGAGGGGGGGCGGAGACCCCCCTTCGTTGTGCCAATTACACAGTGGGGGCAACATTGTTGTGGGGAAAAATGCCTATGCAGGACGATCCTATCCACCTAAGGTGTGACAGTGCCTTAGCAACAAACACAGACAGCTATTCTAGTATTCTTCCTTTATGAATTAAGAATGAAGAGAGAGATGGATGGACTAATCGGTGTCTTCCGTTTGTCCCTCGATTCGGCTTCTCTTCTCTTGGAGAGTTCCCAGCTACTTGCCCTCTCGCTCGCCCAGCTTCAAGAGGTTTCTGCAAGATCACAAGAAGAAAACACTACACAAGACATGGATTCATATTCATAACTAGTTTAGGATTAGAAATAAACTAAACATACTAATGCAATCATACATCAAAAATACATCAGTATATAGGAGAAACCAAGATAGCTTTATTGATGAATAACAAGGTTCAGGAAGAGATACAACCCAGAGGGCTCCAATCCAGCATCTCCTTCCCAGCAAATGGAATTCCTATCTTCACCCCCTTCAAAGCACTAAGCACCCAATGATTCCAATCTTAAACCAACAGCAATTCTTTGCAATAACAAAATTCCAGCCTCCTAGATCTCATGGAGGAGATATCCATATATAGATGTTTGGAGAGAGGATGAGTCAGCTTGAGATCTGACTAGTTTCCTCTCCCTCTGTCAGTTCTTGATTCCACTTGGAGGTTCTTACTTCCACTTGGAGATTTGGAACCTCTTACTCATCACCAGTCGAATTCCCTGAGGCAAGTGTCATTTTGGAAGCTTCCTGGGTTTTGACACCTTGAGAAATGAACTTGCCACATGTCCACTCTCGTTCAGTGCAGGTAGCCAGTGTTCCCTTTGACATTCAATGCAGGTAGCCAGTGTTGGCTTTGACATTCAGCGCAAACAGCTAGTGTAGCCACGGAATGATCCTGAATTAACTTGTTTTTGAGCGGTTTCTGGTGGAGAACTTCTGTGAATTGCTGTGGTTTGTTAGCCTTGTTCCTCTAGGGGTAGGAACAACATGTTTAGGGACTTTGGATCCCTTAGATTATGGACATTTCATGCTCAATGTTGTAAGGCACAAAAATTTCTATAACAGTTGCCCCCTAAAGCATGAGGCTGTTTATCGGGTGAAATGCTTTATCAGGGGGATCCGAAGTTCATCCAATGCTAGGAGGAGACCTGTAATAAGATACAATAAAATACATTATTTTTCATACTTCTTTCATGATCTAGCTGAGGCGGGCATTCCCATGCTCAACTTTATAAATTCATTTTTCTGTACATAGAACAGACAATCGTCTGGTGGTAGACTGATAATTTTGATGAAATTATCATCCTTTGAGTAGGATGATTATCTGTTGCAATGATGTACATGTCAATGTCTTTATCTTTCCTGAATATATATCGCAGCCCGGATGGATGAAACTAGATCCGGGTCTTCAAACTCGTTCGATCTTCACTCTAAGTACAAGTCGATCCATGTGAGAAATGTTATGAAGTCGAACATGGAAAGACATCGCTTGATTACCGGTCAATGATGTAAACCGTTAACAAGCGCGAGAGGAATCACCGATAATGATAATTACCCTCAAGGTACTGCAGTACAATTCACGTGGTGTGAATAAAGGACTTGACGTCGAACACCACGCAAAATCTTTCGGTCGAAGGTCATTGATGTATACCTGTCGCCGGAAGTGAGAAACTTGCCATTGAGGTATGCAAGCTTCAAAGTACTGAAGGGGTTGTTCCTAGATCAACTTCTTGGATAATGAGCTGATGTCGACAAGAAGCGATCCGTCAAAGGAGGGCCTTAATGAATCCCACATCAGTGACACGGAACGGAGCTAATGATTTTGATGGAGGTGAAAACGATCTGTGACATATGATTCAGGGTGGCGGTCATGAAAGGATGAAGGATAATGTATGGCAATGGATGGGACATGGTTGACTTTTCTGAACGACTTCTCTTGAACATATGGTGACACTGATGCGATGGATCGGTAGCATTACCCCAAATACGGATGGTATGGCGAGACCATGGATGTGACCGGTGAATGAAACAACCCAACCCGATTGTGGTACGGAGGAAAAGTGTCATGTTCAAGAGCGACTTGCTACCATCAAAGTTTTCTTTAGTTTCTCCCAATTTTTCCCCAGTCATTGCTGACCAGTACCTCTTTATTTTTGTCAAGCTTGAGGAGGATAACATATGCTTGTTCTATAACCTGCCCTTCGGGCAAGCCCATCGCTATGTTTTAACGAGCCTAGCGATAGTGAAACTCGTTCTCGTCTAAAGACAAGTTTGTCGCTATTTAATGATTTTAACGAGTCTAACGACAAGGATAACTCGGTCCTTTTCATTTTTAGAGAGTCTGAAAAGGTACATAAAGTTAACTCCAAAAGTCCTTTTTCGTCATCTAATCCCTTAAGTCCGAAAAATTATAAAACAATACAAAGGGATGAGTTTTCGATAGTTTTAACGAGCTGAATAAAACAAGCGCTCGATCTTTTTGTGCAATAATCCCTCAGGTCCAAAAAGATTAAAATCTAGAGGAGGGATAGCTTTTCCGGTCATTTTAACGAGCTGGAAGGCGAAAACTCGGCAATCTTTTCATATTTTACGAGTCAGATGAAAAGAGCTTAAAGAAGACTCTTCTTTTGAGGAACGAGTCATAAACAGGGTTAGCAGCTGATTCTAGGTACAGGTTGGAATTTTCCAATCACGGCAGTGTCACAAGGATGGCTAGGTGAAATCACTCTTCGCAGCTGTTCCTCAAAATGGGTAAACAATCATATGGAGGTGAACGATCGGCCAAATGAAAAGTGGAGGTGACGGTGCAAACACGACCAAGGCTTTAATGGCTAATAAAGTTACATTCACAGTGGTTATTTACTGGGTAGGTTCATTTTTTATTTTAAAATGAGCTTAAACGCTGGTGGAAACACTTGCTCATTGCTTATGTTTATTTTTTAACGAGCATGAAGTCCGCGTTAAAAATGCTCGGATCTTGCGTTTATTTTTTAACGAGCATGAACTTTGTGCTAAAACTGCTCGAATACCCAGTCATATGATAAGAGTGTCTCATTGAGATTCTATTTTTTATGGAGCTTCATCTCACAAAGCTTTTCCCTGCATCCTTTCGTTATGCAAGTTCGGAAACGACTAATCCTACGAGTTTAAAGGGTTAGACCTACAGGTTTAAAGGGAGGACCTAAAAATTTAAAAAATAAATAGCCGCCCCTTGCTTGTACTCCAAAAGGTTTGCATGCCCCCAGGCATAAAGTACAATTTCAAGGTTACCTCTACTTCTTTTCCGTCAAAATAATTGTTTTAACGAGAGAGGCTTACCTCTTTCAGGTTACCCAAAGATTGTCTCATTAATCTTTCAAACAAAACACTTCGTCTATCGAAATAGAAAAAGGTGAGCGACGATGCCCGCCAACTCACATAACTTTGACAAAAGAATCTTATTCTAGAATAACCCTCTTCCATCATGGGCGGGGTACAGACTAGTCATATTCTCCCGCGGAAACCTACCCTATACCCAAAGTTTTCCTGCCGAAGCAGACCAGGATGCATGCCCCCTGGGTTCCAGTCATATCCTCCCAGATTACTCGCGCTCATCAGGAGGACGGACCGTGGGTTGAGACACTTCTTGCGTGAATAGACCATTTAGGGATGGTACATGACTATTTGCGATGCGTGATCCGGGAAATGAATCTATGAGCTTGACCATTCTTCCTTCGTGCGGAAAACACATTACTCTAAAGAGTGAGGAGACGAGGGCCCCCATGCAATATATATAGTCTCGTCCAAGGAGTAGGTTATAATCCAAGGGTCCGTGAACGACCATCGCATTCATTTGAACGGTCTTCCCTTTCAATGTTATGGGCACATTGGGGAGGATCCCTAAAGGTCGACTGGTTCCTTTATCAAAGCCTGATAGATTTCTCATTTCAGGCAAAAGCGCTGGCGAACCAAGCGCTTTCCAAGCAATAGAGGAAAGGATACTCACAGATTCCCCCTCATCAATGATAGTGCCAGCCATCACCATTCTGTATATTTGAACGATAATTCTGAATGGTATGCTTGCTGGCAACCGGGGTCTGCCTAGTTGGTTCCAGTCGAACGAGACAACTAGGTTGCTTGGTGGTGGGACCGAATAGATGGCCGGGTATGACTCTGACGAAGTTCCTTCGTGCGACAAAGGAATGGGCAAATTGCCCCCTTGTTCGTCGGAGTCTGTGTTGATGAAGAGAATTTGGACGGTGTCGTCTTTATTCTCCTCTGTGATGGTATCATTCGAAGATAGAGCCTCTGAAGGCAAAACCAGGTCAACTGCCGTCTCAACCTTTTGACTTTCGTCAGGCATGGATCCAGACGGTTCATCTTCAATGATAGGTGCTTCGACGGACCACCTAGGCGAGCCAGCCGGGTTCTCAACTAGTGAAGGACTTGGTAGGAGTTTTTGATACCCAGGAGGAAGTTGCGCTCGTAAAATCAGGCGATCTTCCAGAACTCTTTTAGCCTCGTCTAAGAAGGGACAACGGTGGATGGCATGGTCACCTTCACACAGTTTGCAGGGAAATCTAGCTTTCCCTCTCTGTCCTGGGACTTCACTTTCACTAGTCGACGGTGAGCTGTCAACATGGCTATCAGAGATCGACGCTACCGAATTGTGCAAACGGGGAGACCAGTCCCTTAATATCCGAGGGATACAGGGACAATCTCTGTGGAAGTGGTCTCCCTTGCATATGACACATGACGATTTAGGCCTGGTCAGTGCTGTGTGTGGATTCTTTTCAGACGACACTTGTTTGCCCCCAGTCGCTTTTGGCTCCTTCTTCTTCTTATCTTTCTTCTTCTTTTCCTTCTTCTCCTTAGGAACTTGGTTTTTTTTTTTACCAGTTCTGTCAAGCGAAGAGGAAGGAGGAGAGGAAGAATTAGATGAAGTGGAAGGCTGGTGGGCAACTCTGGTCTGGTCCAACTGTTGACTCGACTGTTCAGGAATAGTGGTGGTTTGAACGACATTGGTTGAAAAGAGCCAGACCGGCAAGCCAATTGTCAGTCCTGGAAGCGACAATGTGGCCATGTGGGGCGCACCAACATCTCCCCAAGAGGAGAAGGGACTAGGATTTCCACCAAGGGGAATTCCTTGGTTGGTGTGCTCCATTTTTTCAACCTAAAGATCAACGCAGGAATAGGGGTGATTGTTCCGTTTAAAATAAATTTTAACGACGCTTTAGACACAACTTGCTTTTTCAATTTTAAAGAGTCGAGAAAAAGCTAAAGATGGCTCTAGTCTCCTTCGATGTTTTAACGAGCCCAAAGTGACAAATGCTCGGATGGACTTTTTCCGTTATAGAGTCTGAAAAAGGCCAAAAGGAACTGCTCTGGAGTTCTAGGCAAAGGGTGTGCCAAACTTTTCGCAAAACCACAGAATACTTTTTAGGGTATGGGCGGTCGATCTTCCTGAATGCTGTGTTCAGTGCATTGCGATCAGTAGGGCGGCCGACACGGCTTCCTAAGGATAAAGGTTTTATGCCTATAGGGGTCTCCCAATATATACGCGACGGTACGTGGGAGCACAATCTGTACTGGCGCTATCGTCCCTCAGGAGGAATCACCCACCATCCATGAGATCGACAGTCACCAGGCTTTACGACGCCGAACACGTCTCTAGCCTAGACCTCTATGTTGTGCGTTATGTTGCAAAGCGTTGTTAAGTTCATTCAATTTATTTTAGGTTGATCTTTTTAGAAGTTTTCCTTTCAAGGTTCACCACGAGATGTATGATACAATTCCTAAATGCAGTCTAAAGATGATAAGCAAGCTTTATATCTTTTCAACTTATGAAAATCCTAGCTACTAAGGGAAAAGAAAGACACCATCTTTTCTCAAAGAGCAATCAGCACACTCTAATGCACTTTTCCTAAATCAAACATGCAAACTATCAAGATGCAAATGCACAATGCAGGTGTTTTTTTTCCGCTTTCTTAGTATTGATGCCTACAAAAGAAAGCTTTTTGTACAACTTTGAATTTTCTTTTAAATGACAAATACAAACAAGTTCACTTTTTCGAAATCAGAGAGGGTAGAAGAGATTACAACACTTAACTATTTTCGAAATGAATACTTTTTTTGACACTTAAAAGAGACAAACTCAAACCAATAAGCAAAATCAAATGTATAATCAACTGTATACAGCCAATGAACTCTCTCCTAAGATCACAATCAACAGATCTGAATCAAGGGCTACAGGATGATTATTTAACTCATGCAAAGGAAAACTGCAAATTATGCCACAAACACATAAAATCACTCACAGTCTTTTTGTACAAAAGGAGGCGGAATTTAAGCAGAGAAAAGGAGTTATTAGACTGGTACCTATGCTGGTTACAGGCTGCAAAAATCAGAGATCAAAACAGGGCAAAACAGAGCAGAGAACCCCAGCTGCACAAGGCCAAACTGGTTCAGCGCAACCTCAACACAGGGGTTTTGACATTCAGCGCAGGTAGCCTTCACGGGACCTGCGTTGAAATGCAGAACCTCTTCACAGCGGTCGTGCTGAAGGAGAAACGAGAGTTTCTCACTGGGTTCTGGGTCACAGATTGCTATTTAATTCATTGTTTTAGGCCAAATAAAAGCAACAAGCAAGGTACAATCAAAGGGATGCTTTGAGGGAGTACTAAGATCTATCACAAAGGATCATCAAATCATTTGTGAGTCCATTGTTCAGATCATAGACAAGTCCAGTGATTGGATCAAAGCAGCAACTGTCTACTTTGCATCCGGGAATAGCAGATGCAGTTCGATTGTTGCTGTCAAGTCTATGAAACAAACACTGATAGAAACACAAATAAAATGATTAAGCAGATGTCCCCAGCGGAGTCGCCAATTTTTGTGGGGAAAAATGCCTATGCAGGACGATCCTATCCACCTAAGGTGTGATAGTGCCTTAGCAACAAACAGAGACAGCTATTCTAGTATTCTTCCTTTATGAATTAAGAATGAAGAGAGAGATGGATGGACTAACCGGTGTCTTCCGTTTGTCCCTCGATCCGGCTTCTCTTCTCTTGGAGAGTTCCCAGCTACTTGCCTTCTCGCTCGCCCAGCTTCAAGAGGTTTCTACAAGATCACAAGAAGAAAACACTACACAATACATGGATTCATATTCATAACTAGTTTAGGATTAGAAATAAACTAAACATACTAATGCAATCATACATCAAAAATACATCAGTATATAGGAGAAACCAAGATAGCTTTATTGATGAATAACAAGGTTCAGGAAGAGATACAACCCAAAGGGCTCCAATCTAGCATCTCCTTCCCAGCAAATGGAATTCCTACCTTCACCCCCTTCAAAGCACTAAGCACCCAATGATTCCAATCTAAAACCAACAGCAATTCTTTGCAATAACAAAATTCCAGCCTCCTAGATCTCATGGAGGAGAGATCCATATATAGATGTTTGGAGAGAGGATGAGTCAGCTTGAGATCTAACTAGTGTCCTCTCCCTCTGTCAGTTCTTGATTCCACTTGGAGGTTCTTGCTTCCACTTGGAGATTTGGAACCTCTTACTCATCACCAGTCGAATTCCCTGAGGCAAGTGTCATTTTGGAAGCTTCCTGGGTTTTGACACCTTGAGAAATGAACTTGCCACATGTCCACTCTCGTTCAACGCAGGTAGCCAGTGTTCCCTTTGACATTCAACGCAGGTAGCCAGTGTTGGCTTTGACATTCAGTGCAAACAGCTAGTGTAGCCACGGAAATGATCCTGAATTGACTTGTTTTTGAGTGGTTTCTGGTGGAGAACTTCTGTGAATTGTTGTGGTTTGTTAGCCTTGTTCCTCTAGGGGTAGGAACAACATGTTTAGGGACTTTGGATCCCTTAGATTATGGACATTTCATGCTCAATGCTGTAAGGCACAAAAATGTCTATAACAAACATCCCCCCACTATGGGGTCTAGGGCAACACCCCGGGGAAATTTTGGGACCCTATATTAAGTGGGTGGACCTACCTATGGTTTTGTGCATGGTTTTTGCACATGGTTTTGGGCGAAATGGTTTTCAGTCCATGGTATTGGATGCTTCAGCATGTATATATATGTATTGTAACATTGAAAGGAACATAATGAAAAATCAATCTGGTAGTCCCAGTTTTGGGAACCAGGGTAAAATCTCTGTGTATATTTGTGTTATGTGTTATGCTCTCATTATTGTTTATTTTCTGTGTTTCAGAATTCATATGTAGGTAATATTTGTATGGTGTTAAAACCTACATTTATAAAAATGCTTCAGAATCATGTTAATTCCATAGCTAATGCAATCTTTAACATAAAAATAAGGCACATTAACGAATATGAAAAATAAGACATGTAAGAGTTTTTACCTTATCAAAATATATGATTTACTACTTTTATTGAGTTGATAGTGATGATGAAAAAGAGGAAAATGGAGGAAAAAGGATGTCAAAACAAAACATTTATGGAACTATACACATACTATGGTTGACCACCTACTCCTTCTAATCCTAGATCATCCAATTTTTGTGTTCTCCAAGCATCACTGGCCACCCACAAACGGTTTGGTATGCCTTCACACTAGCCACCACATTCGCAACTTGTTATTCCTAAATCAACCCAGCCTTTTAGTACTATGCCTCAAGGACGATTTCCTTCTAATGGTATCTCTTCTAATCCTTTTTCACCTAGAACTGTTCCCCCAAACCTTGACCATATTAGAGTATTTCTCTGAGGCCATTATCCTTCTTGTCGGATACCATTCTTATTTCCACCCTAGATATTTTATTCTACATCTATTATGGCTACGTTGAGTTTACCTAACATTACCTCGGGATCCTAGCCTACTACATCGATCCTCCCACGGACAATTCCCCTGATAAACTCAAACCTTACACTTCCTTGACCCTAGTCCAACCTATAGTTCCTACACATGTCTTTTCTTCAGTACCAAAGCAACCTCAACATCAATATACTCTTGTCGAAAGAATATAGTGAGGGGGGGAAAGCCTAGAATAAGGGAACCAAAGACAAGGCACGTCTAGCAACTGCAGCTCCTACTAACCTGCCAAAGCCTATTCCTCCATGTGTTTTATGTGATCTTGTGGGTCATGCCACCAATAATTTTCCTGAGCTTCCTCATATCAAGAATGTAGTCTCTGATCCTTCCCTGATTCTAAAATTCCTGAGGTCCATGTCACCTTACTTGAGTAAGCTAAGAAGAACAGATCATTATGCATGAATCTCTCCTGTTATTTGTGTGATAATTATGAAAATTATTCTCATCATTTTCCCCATATCAAATATTTTTGTGATACACTCCAAGTGCTTCATGAACTAGAGGTCACTCGTAGTTATTCCACCTCTTCTCTACCTACAGAGTCTGGTTCCACTCCTACACTAGAATAGGAGGTCTCTCAGGCACCCATTGTGATCCCTCCCCTTGATGTCAAGATGAAGGATAGCACCACTACCATTCTCTACATGTCGTCATCCATGAGATCAATGCATTGGAACTCCCTTGATGCCTCCTATAGTGATTTTGTTGAACCTTCTTCAACGAACACTCTTGTATGAAAATCGACAGATCTCCCATCTATTAGTCATATGTCTCACATGCTTGATGATGCATATGTGAACCTTCCTACTCATGAAGATGCCTCAGGCAGGTCCTCTTCATCATGTGGTATTTCTTCCTCTCATCCTCCCATATTTCATTCCAATGAAGACATCATGGAATCCATTACCACCCCTGATTATCCTTGGGCTGATATGCACCATTCTGCATACTTCCTTCCACAGAAACCCATGTACAATATGTTGTGGTGTACAAAAACTTCAACAATGTTTAATTTGATTAGTTTAAACACCCTTTACTTCAAACCCATGAATTCAAACCACATCCACATTGCGTCCATTACATTACCTCTCAATGTTTGGGTAAGGGGCCATCCATTTTTTAGAGTCCAGGAGAAGCAATTCTCCCCAACCCTCCTAGTGCATCTGGTAGTGTCAACTCTAGTACCATTATTCTTCCCCAATTAGAAGAATCTATAAAGTCCCATATCACTTCAGATCACTCTATGGATATCCACTTGATCATTCCTCCATCTTACATCAACAAACCAGTCCCTTAGACATTGTCCTTGTTCAACCACTGTGTTGTGTAGGTAAGCATCCGTTTATTATTTCTAAAGCCACTCTTTGGTATAGTGACACCATGTATGAAAAACCATAAATTCAACCCATTTGAATCATATATGTAGCACCACATGATATTTGTAATCCACCATTTCCTTTCTCTTACTTCATCCTTTATTCATTATTCCCATAAGAAGACACCCATAACATAAAAAAATGGTGAACCACATCATCAAAATTTGTTTGGAGTCCACTACTCTAAATACATCTGGTATACCCATATCATACTCCATCAATCCATTCAAAACTGGGGGGCACATATGCCCCTACATCGCCTCATTATCCTCTATAGTATGTTGTGCCAATAGTGCTGAATACTTGAATCCATTATTTGTAAATTTGGAACATAATGACACTCCACAAACTCATCCATATAGGGGGTATCATTCCCCCTTGATCAGTCCCCTCCACCATCATATGCTGGGAGGCAGTATCTCATGCTTGGGAAAATGATGTCCCCTGGCCACCTTCTCACTTGATTAACATAAGTCTCAGCCTAGACCCCAATGATCTAGGTATGGTCGATTATCCTCATTTCTTAGATAGTTTTTCCTACCTGCCTCTCTGGCAATCCATGTACACATGGCATACTGTATAGGCTTGATACCATATAATCAAACATTATACTCTATGTGATGCCACACTTACCATTCAGTCCCCTTGCTTGACTTGGTGAGTGCGGATGATCCTATTGTAACATATTTTGGGGAATCACACTTACCATTCAGTCCCCTTGCTTGACTTGGTCAATGGGGATGATCATATTGTAACATATTTTGGCACACTGAAAATTTAAAAAAAATCAGTGAGAAATTGCCACTTTCCTTCTGGGCTAAATGCTGAGAGATATAATTATTATGCTTTTGAATGGTTTATTATATATATATATATATATATATATATAAATTTTAATTTAAAATATATTATTTTTATAAAAATATAATTATATATTTTTATGGAAATATTTACTTTAAATTACAATTATGTTATAAAAAATCGATCCTAAATTCATACCAAGTCAAAAGGTAAACTTATGTCCCACCCCGGACTCATACTTTTAAAACCCCCATTTTTTCTCATGCCTCGACATATGGGCACATTAATCCAAGGCTTAAAAATACTTTTCGGACCACCAACTCTTCCGACCTTTAATTAATGGGGGGTCCGAAAAGCTGTTTCAATGGCCGCCCATTTTTACTACGTGTCACTCCCTTGTGATTTAGGACCCCAAATCCTACAACCACTTACCACTACCCCCCTCTGAAAACCATGAAATTTATTTGTTTTGACTTTTATAAATGTGGTGGGAAAGGAATTTGATACGATTATGAAATAATTGCTATGTGGATGCGAGGCCGAATGAAAAGATAAGGTGAAACTACATGTTACGGGAGGTTCATAGATGGAAGACCAAGCTAGTAAAATGAAATAAGTGTAAAATGGTTTTACAGTGACACATGAAATAAAATTAAATTTCATATGAAATTAATGTACAGGTGATAAAAGCTAGCATTCATGTAAATGCATTTCATGATAGGAGAATAAGGTAAAAGAAACATGGTGAAATTTGCATGTTGAAATCAATTTAGAGGTGTAAAATCATGTTGTGGATGAAAGTAAAAGAGTAAAGTGAAAATACTCTTCCTACCACACAAATCAACACATGGTTTTGCAAAACCATCCAAGTATTCTACAATGGTAAAAGGACTTTACAAAATGAATTTACAGAGAAAGGTGAAAAAGAGAAACAATACATGGATTTTAAAAACTACACATGGTTTTGTGAATACATGGAAAGGGAAAACAATATACGGACTTGGTAGATGGTTTATCAAATCACTTAAATATATATATTGAACTTCTAAATCTTAAAATTGATTTAAGAGTTTAATAAAAAAATTGAAAATTTTATATTCCTCAAATATTTGTGACAAAATAAAGGATGATGAAAATAAAAAAATGACAAAAATAGAATTCACAGATGCAGACCAATCAGGTTTAAAGGGACAGTTAGCAGATTATGGGAAAAAGGTTTCAACCTTTTTCTAGACCTCAAGGGAATGAATATCAAACTTAAACACCTAGCAGTAGAGGATCAACAAATTGAGGATTATGTTGCAGATTTTCAGTAGTCATTCAACCCATTCCAAATCTGAAGGCAAGATACTTACAAGCATGCAAAGCTTCCAGTAGACAATTTATAGAAAGTGTTTTATTTTTAGTATACTATTCAGGATTGTATTCCATAATTATTGTAATAGTTAGGAGAGGACTTGTCTATATATATATTATTTCATTTGTAATATACAGTGTGGGCTTTTGATGCCAAGGCTCTTCACTTTGTAATAGCTTCTATTATAGGATTTATAATGAAAGCCTTCTGGCTCTAGTTTGACAGAATTTTGTTATTTCTAGTATGTTTTTCTAGTGTTTCATATCTTATTTCTACACATGTTCAAAAAATTTATAGGAAGGTCTGGGTAAGTGTAGATTGAGTATCAATATATTCTTAAATCCCCTGCAAAAACATCACCTTTAGAAAGAGATTAGCTTATTGGATTGTTTGTCGAAGATAAATCCTCTTTGACTAATTTTTTCTTTATGCCTTTTGATAGAAATTAAAGGAGATTAGCTTATTGGGCTATTTGTTTAAATTAACTCCTCTGAGAATTGGTTTTAGTTTGGCCTTCTTGAATACTCTGCAATGTGTTTTGTTGGGCTATAGAAATCTTCTACATGCATCCAAATTTCACTAGTTGTTAAGTAGTTAGTCTGACTGCTTAATTATTAGGAATCTCCTTACATTCTTCTATCATAATCCTTGAAAAGCTAAGTAATTATGTCAGGCTAGAAGCTGACACGTTTTGAAGGGGCCCTATGAGAGAGGCCTTTAATCATAGATAGGGATTTTCATTGATCACCAACCACCCCCAATTAAAACCATAAATCTGGTCATTGTGATTCAAGGTTGTTGTTCATTGATAGGTGAGAAACGTTAAACAAAGCCTCGTGACAACTAAGGGAGAACCCACTAATTCAAGGACCAGCTTGAACCTAAAGGCTGGTTGAGTTGGTTTCCTGGCATAGTTTTTGCAGCCAAGGACTGCCTACGGGAAATAGGAACAATAGATCCTAGACCTTCTCTAGTAGTTCATTCATGTAACCCTTTCTTCCCGTGATTCTTCACTAGAAACCACTCTTCTAAGAATCATTAAGGCCATTTTAAACAAGTAAGGCTACCTACCTAAATGTCACATATTTAGATTTCGACAGTCATTTTTTCCAATATGATCTCCAGAAGATTTAGGGCCTTCTCCTCCTCTCCAAATTCTCCACAACTCGCTATGAAAATCAACTGGATTTATGGGTAAAAGTCCCATTTATAGGAAAAATGCTAATTTTTCCGTTGCCCGTTTCGGCCAAAATGTAGCTCCATTTGATGAACAGTCATCACCCTTACTGAGTTCAATAATAGGAATCTTTTTGCTTTTTGGTAATTTGACACTTCATTAGGAAGCCATTTTTTCCATGACGTCTCACTTTTCCACCAATTAAAATAGAATTTCTTCACTTGAGCCACCCATACTCTGGTACCACTTTACCTTTCCAGAAGAGTGGTCTAGACGGTGGTGTACCTTGTTTCCAAGTTTCATCTTTGATTGGTACCTCAAATCAAGCAAAGGGAATCCTCATTATCCTTTGACTTGGTTGCTTCTCACGTGCTCGATGCCAGTTCCTTATCACATGATTGAGAATTGTACACTTGATGGTTTGTTAATGCAGATGATTGTCCTAGTGATTCCTGGGTGTGTGTGATATGTTTCAGACCTCATGAGCCGGTGTCCCTTCAGGTATCCCCCTCCCCATTCCTAGATGTTCACCGATGTTGATCCAACCTCAGATGTAGTTCTGTAGATGTGATGGGTTCAGTTTTCGTCGCTTGCAGCGCCCCCAACATGGATGTCTCCTTCAAATGATCCATTTAGATATTAAAAGCCCTTTCTCTTCACTAGGGGTTCTTTAGTTGTGATCCCCCCTCACCATGTCATATTGAGGGGAATTCTATCTCATATACTTAGATTTATTGTATTTAGTCCTGGCCTATGTCTTTCCAAGAACATTATGTATATGGGATATCTTGTATTATTTCTGGCCCATTGATGCCAGCATATCATGAATCACGTATGGTGTATCTCAACCCCACATTGTTGGCCTCGTCATATTCTTTGTATGCAATTATATTAGTGAGTATGGGTATGCCTCCCCCGCCTCATTTGAGATCACGTACTCCCACATAAAAGGATACTTCTACCAGTTTCATAGGTCTCGCCCCCTCCATTTTTGTCCTTCCTTGCATTACTGCAGCTCTCTATCTCTCTCTCTCTCTCTCCCCCCTTTGGTGTCTTGTAGAAGTGTAACCTACGATGTATTTCGTTCATATGATTTTCTCCTAACAAACATGTGTTGGGGGGAATTCTGTTATCACCAAAAATGATCACCTAGCCATTTCTAACTAGATAGATCTAAATACACCATGTAGGATTAATTTTACCTTAGTAAAACCAATTTCACCATGGGAAATAATTTAGTAAACCATTTTTATTAAATTAATAAAAAAAATAAACCATGAGAATAATTGAATAAATTATTATTTATATAATTTTCTCTAGGAATAATTATTAAATCATTGTGTGATGATTATTCCTTGATACATTTGACTAAATCTCCTAGGAATAATTAAATAAATCACTATCTATTTATTATTCCTTATTTCCATTATTGGAATAATTGTTAAGTCACTATTTAATAATTATTTCAATCCCACACCATTCTTAATCCTCACGAAATAATTAATAAATCATTTTGTTAGTTAATTATTTTTAAATAAAGATATTTTAGCATTTTGAATATCTTTTCCCTTTCCAAAAATATAATAAAGTATTTATAATAGTTAGGTTTTGATTTGGTCCATATTATTTTATTATTCTCCATTTTCGAGATTAACTCAATACTTTTTTTATAAATAGGTGGATTTTCCATTCATTCTTCACCATGATCATTATCATCGTCACCAGTATCATCTCTTTTCTTTTGAGCACCCATTTGAGTTATTCACATTGTTCCAGGTTTTTAACATATTGAGAGAGAAGATTGATTACTGAAGCATCAATGACACCAAAGGATCCATCCCATGGAGGGGGATTTGCAGACCCTTATGTAGATCTCCTTCATCAAGTGTCATCAATAAAAGAATTTATTCATTTTAAAGGTTTTCCATTTGGGTTAGTGCATTAGATATCTATTTTGTTGTTTGTTGTTTTGGATCATATATGCTATTTTTGTTGTAGGATTTTCCACATTTTATTGCAAACATGAAGTGTACCACAAATTATTGTTAGGGTGACTTGTTACCTACTGAGTTAAGTGGAGTGTTTTTGGTACACCTTCCAAGAAATTTCACACTAACAACATCAGTAGCATAAGGGTGGAATCACTCTCCAAAATCCAACCCCTTGCCTATGGATGGCAATAAATATATAGATGAAGGAGGTAGTTCATGAATTCTTATCCTTTTAACAATTAGGGCTTAAGATCCATTCTTGATGGGAGGATGAGATCAAGGGATAAGGGATGAAAAATCCAAGGTAGGATAATATAGTATTCGAGACTTTTATATGAGGTAAATGGTTAAAACAGAGCCTGGAAGCTTCTAGACGAAGAGGTTGTGGGATTCTCTCTCTTTTTCATGAATTTCTAGAACCAATAGAGGTGTATAGTGGAGAAAATTTTAGGTGATCAACACAGTCCATAGTGGAGAGACTTGGTATTCAACATTGTCCAATAGGAGGCCAGGGAGCATTGGTCCTTAAAATTACTGAAACAAGGTATTTTAGGAAACAAATCTGGGATTAGAATGAGTCATGCTTAGGGCTTCGTGAAAGGATGATGAAAAGGAGGTCAGAGGATGTTGATTGATCCATTTGAAGGCCTATTGAACATATGTGACAAAATGGCCTATAACATGCGAGATACAGATTGATCCCGATAAGGTTAAGGTGATAACTCAATTGCCTACATCATAATCGTCACTTCAACTCCAATGTTTTTCAAGGAAGGAAAACTTCTTATGATTTTTTATTGTCAACTATGATGAGTTAACAAAAGGTTTTATGCACTTAATAAAGAAAGGATTTCCCTTCTTGTGGGACAATTAGGCCCAAAGATCATTTAATTCCCTGGAAAAGGCACTCACTTTAGCCCCACTTCTAAGCCCCCTTGACTACTTTCTAGCTTTTCCATTCTCTTGAATTTTTATTATACCTTTTAGCCTCGCATCCTCCATTGGCGTGAAGGTTCTAGTTCATGAAGAAAATGAGCATGTGATATATTACCTCTCGGAAGGTCTAGATGGACCAGAACTTAGGTATTCTGTGGCCTGGGTGCAGGTGTTATGGAAAATCGTTCAAATCCAGAAACAATTTCTGCAAGTTCAGGCTAAATTTCTTCTTGTATTTCCTGTGGAGTATTAGTCATCTACCTCCAAAGTTATCTATTTTTCTAAATTAGCAGAACTTCTTAATTTAAGTATCAGATGACAAGTGCTTTACAAGTCTTCTAAGCATCGCACATTGCAAATACTAATTTCTCCAAGCTAGTGTTCATTCACTCATGAAAGTTGTGATGCAATATTAATCCAATGGTCAGCACTCAGTAGTGATCCAATAGTCAACAGGATATCGCACGAGAATTTGCATGATGTTTACCACCCTCACAGAGCCGATAAGGTTTATAAACCCTTGGTCTATAAAATTTTGGGTCTGGGTTTGAGTTTAATGTCCGATAATCTTAAGACCCAATATCCATTGGATAACAAAGGCCATTAAATCCTACGCCTTACGACACTTCTATTAGCCCATGGGTTAAAAACAGGCCCAACCCCCACTGTTGATTGTGAAGTAATACATTGAAAATGAACAATGGCTAGGAATGAGTGCGACACTTCAACTCCGATTATGAAATCCGTACACTTTCACCCCCGAAGTTGCTAATACACGGCAAAAAAGAAATTAAATGAGACCACACTAGATCATACATAACTCTAAATTCTGAGGCTAAACTAGAAATTCAATAATATAATGAGGTACTACGGAGGGATGCAACACCTTGGGGATTGACCAATTACACACAAAAATACATAGAGATATGATTTCTGCAACTTAATATTATATGGCCGAAACAATCCAAATCAATCAAAATCCTTTTACAATCATTCAGAATTTACATAAATACCATTTCATCTAAAAATCAAATCCTTAAACACTGGATCGAATCTACCTCATCTTAAACAATATCTAATTTGGTTGACATTCTCCTCAAGAATCTCAACTGAATCTAAACTACATGAATTAATTACAAAATCACTCAATCGCTAATTCCTAGCTCAAATCCTATCTAGAAAGCTTGTAAATTGACAGGGAAAGGATCCCACTCCTTTCCTTACAACTTTTTTTGTATTTTTGGACTAAGTTCAAAGCCTTTTGCCTTCAAGCCTCATGCTTCTGCATCAGACTCCTGAGGAAAAAATTCTTCATGGGCTCTTATCCATGAGCTCTTCTATAGAACTGCCCAACTTCTGTAGCATGGAATCTATCATCGAAGTAGCTTCATCAATTGGTTGATCTTTCCATTTGACCAAATACTAAAAATACTCCTGTACTCTTATCTTCTTCAACAATTTCTTGTCAAAAATCCTCTCTAGCTTTAGTTCTTTTGCCATAGGCAGCTATTTTACCCAATCAATCTCTTGTTCTTCTTGATCCTCTACTGTGTCATCTATGTTTCCATTTTCATACCTATAAAAATAAGAAACATTGAAAATTGGAGATATTCCAATATCAGGGGGTAATTCAATTTCATATGCATTTGCAGAAAATTCTCTCAAGACTCTGCATGTTCCAATTTTTTTAAGCTTTAGTTTATTATACTCCCTTTTTGGAAATCTTTCCTTCCTCAGGTGTGCTAAAACCAAATCTCCAACCTCAAAAGTAACTTCTCTTTTCTTCAAATCTACTCTGCCCTTGTATTTTATGTTACTATCCTATAGTTGTTGTTTTACCTGTTCATGTATTGCTTGAACTTCTGTAGCAAAATCTTCTCCTTTAGCACTTCTCCTTTCACCTTTTCCCAAGTCTCTCAATTCAGACACTCCTCTTGGGTGCATTCCATAGATTATATGGAATGGATTCTACCCTTTACGCTTGTTAGGAGAATCATTATATGCATATTCTGCCTGTGCCAATAATTGATCCCACTATTTTGGATGTTCACCTACAAGACTTCTCAGAAGATTACCTAAGCTTCTATTTACAACTTTAGTTTGTCCTTCAGTCTGAGGACGATAAGTATAACTGAAACTCAGTTTAGTTCCAAGCTTCTTCCACAATGTCCTCTAGAAATGTTCAACAAATCTGGTGTCTCTATCTGAAACAATGCTCTTAGGTAACCCATGTAATCTTACAATCTCCTTAAAAACAAATTATCAATGTGAGTAGCATCGTTGGTTTTATAACATGGAATAAAATGTTCCATTTTTGAAAATTTTTCAACTACTACATAAATTGAATTATTTATTCTTTTAGTTTTTGGTAAACCCAAAACAAAGTCCATACTTACCATATCCCAAGGCCTATAGAGAATAGGTAATGGAACATACAAACCTGTGTTTTGAGTCCTTACCTTTGCATAATTACAAACTTTACAATTTTTCTCATACTTTTCCACTTCAGACCTCATCTTTGGCCAGAAATAAAACCGGTTCAAATGCTCATAAGTCTTGTCTAAACCAAATTTCCCTCCAAGTCCTCCACTATGTTTCTCCTTGATCAAATTCAATCTCATAGAACAAGATGGTATGCACAGTTGATTTATTTTAAACAAAAATCCCTCTTGCAGGAAATAATCCCTCCACTTGCTTCTGTCTAACAAAACAAGATTTCTACAAGCTTCAAATGCCTCTTTAAAATCTAGATCTTTCTCATTTAACTCTTTAAGAAAATCAAAACCCAACACTTGAATTTGACTTTCTTGAACAAAAATGCTTTTTCTACTTAAGGCATCTGCTACTTTTTTTTATTGACCAATGATATGTTTTAATACAAAATTAAAACTTTGCAGGTATTCTACCCATCTTGCATGCTATTGGTTAAGGTTTGGTTGTTGCATAATGCACTATAATGCATGGTTATCTAAATATAGTATGAACTCCTTGGACATCAAGTAATGTCTCCACTTCTTCAAAGACTACACCACTGCATAAAACTCTTTGTCATAAGAAGAATATTTCTTCTTTGTCTCATTCATCTTTTCACTAAAATAAGCTACATGCCTATTCTCCTGACTCAAAATAGCTCTAATGGCTTCTCCACTAGCATCACACTTCACTTGAAAAGGTTTATTAAAATCAAGCAAAATCAAAATAGGTTTCTCAGTAATTTTTTTCTTCAACTGTGGGAAGTTATTTTTTTCTTCAGCAGTCCATTTAAATGGTTGTCTGTCCTTTTTTATTGTGTCAATAATTGAAACATTAATCTTACTAAAATTCCTTATGAATTTCCTATAAAAACTAGAAAGACCGTGAAAAATTCTTACCTCAAAGACACTTTATAGTGAATGCCACTCCATGATACCCTTGATCTTCTCTGGATCCATCTTTAACCCCTCAATAGAAACAGAAAAGCCAGAATACACCAACTCCTCCTTCATGAATGAACATTTCTTTAAATTTAACAGTAATTTTTCTTGTTGTAGTCTTTGTAAGACATAATTCAAATGTCTTACATGTTCCTCCTTAGATCTGCTATAGACTAATATATCATCCAGATATACGATTACAAATTTACCAATAAATTCCTTCAGAACTTCATTCATAAGTCTCATAAATGTACTAGGAGCATTCGACAATCCAAAAGGCATTACCATCCATTCATACAATCATTCATTGGTTTTAAAAGCAGTTTTCCACTCATCTCCCTCTCTAATTCTAATTTGATGATAACCACTTTTTAAATATGACTTGTAAAATATCTAGCTCCACTCAAAAAATCCATCAAATATTCAATCCTAGGTAAAGGAAATATGTGCCTGATTTTATTGATTGCTCTCGAATCAGTGCACATTCTCCAGCTTCCATGTTTCTTTGGGCTCAATACTATTTGCACTGCATAAGGACTCAAACTCTCTCTAACCAATCCCTTATCTAACAGTTCCTGAACCCATTTCATGATCTCTTCATTCTCTATGGGAGTCATCTTGTAAGATGCTTTATTAGGTAGACTTTCTCCTGGAATCAAATCTATGTGATGACTACTTTTTCTAATGGGTGATAACTCATCAAGAAAATCATATATAATGATATCACAATAATTGTCCAGCATCTCTTGAATTTCAATTGGTAAATCAGAAACTGTTGTGGAAGTAATTATTATCTTGAGTTTGCAAACCAATGCAAAACTTACCTCATCTTCCTCCATCTGTTGCAATTACTCCTTTCCATTCAGCAAAAGGGTCTTTGGATCAGGTTTCTTCAACATATCCTCTTCTTCTATTGGTAGCAATGTATGATTGACACCATATTTGCTAAATTTGTATGTGTTCTTATTTCCATCATGCATAGCTCCTCTGTCATACTACCATAGTCTACACAACAATATATGACACACATCCATAGGCATCACATCGTACATAATTTTTTCTCTGTATTTTCCCAACTGCAACTCCGCTTCACATTGATCATTCACTACCAATTGATATCCATTTTGAAGCCATGACACCTTATAACGTGTTGGATGTTTCTTTTTTTTCAATTTCAACTTCTCTACTACTTTTGTGGAGACCAAATTATCTGTACTACCACTGTATATTATCATCTAACAACACTTCCCTTGAACCTTACACAAAGTCCTGAATAAGGTTTTCCTTTGTGTTGGTTCAACAATTTCCTTAGCTAGTTTTAACAAAAAAAATTTGACAACCAAAGATTCCGCTTTCTCTGGTACATTCTCTTCATCTATTACCTTTGTTTCTTCATCTAAATTTTTTTTAACAATTGCATTCCTCTGATTCATTCCTATATCTTTTGGGCAATCATAAGCTCTGCGTCCTAGATTGTTACATCTGTAACATCTAACTTCTCTTCCTCTACCTCTGCCTCCTCTTCCTCTAGAAAAACTCCCTCTTCCACTTGCCTCACGTCCTATGGGTGCATGCTGACTTGAGCTACTGCTAGGTCCATCTCTAGGTGTTGTAGATCTTCCTCTACCACCTTGACTTCCCCTTCCTCAGAAAGTACCTCTATTTCTAGAAAACTGCTTCCTGATGAGTTTTTCTTCAGCCTTTAGCACCATTTGATAAGCCTCTTCTATTGTTTTAGGATACAGTACACTTATCTAATCTTGAATGTCCATTCTAAGACCATTCACATATCTGGCAACCTTCTCATCTGTATCTTGGATTTGTCCTGCTCTTATACTCACTTTGTATAATTCCTTTGTGTATTTCTTTACTGTCATAGACCTCTATCTAAGATTTTGCATCTGTCTAAATAATGTTTGCTAATAGTCACTGGTAGAAACTTACTTTTCAGTTTTACCACCATCCTATTCCAATTCTTAATTGGTTGTTTGCCAAGTATTCTTCTTTCTGACTGCACTCTATCCCACCAAAGTGTTGCATGTCCTTTCAGTTTTGTGACAGAAAACTTCACCTTATTTCCTTCATATGTTTCTTCACAATCGAAGAATTTCTCCATGTCATTTATCCAGTCTATCAATTCCTCAGGGCTTAAGCTTCCTATGTAGATTGAGACTTCAAGTCTGCGTTTGGATGTGGATCTCAATATTGACCTAAATAATCTCATTTTAGGAGTTACATATGTAGGTTCTTCTGCTACAGCTTCAACTTCAGGTTCACTGACATCTCTAGCATTTACATCTCTTCCCATTTCCACTGCTTCCAATCTAGCTTGCATCTGTTGCATAGCTTCCAACACTTCAACATTTGCAACTGGTTGTCCTCTTCTTCAACCACCACCTCTTCCTCCAACTCTGAAAGCCATGTTGGATTTCTTTTTCTAATTCTTGATATCATGTTCAATGTTAGTAGGTTGCTCTAATACCGCAAATGGTGGCCTGGGTGCAGGTGTTATGGACAATCGTTCAAATCCGGAAACAATTTCTGCAAGTTCAAGCGGAATTTCTTCTTGGATTTCCTGCAGAGTATTAGTTATCTACCTCAAAAGTTATCTATTCTTCTAAATTAGTAGAGCTACTTAATTTTAGTATCAGAATACAAGTGCTTAACAAGTCTTATAAGCATCACACATGGCAAACCCTCACGGAGCTGATAAGGTTTATAAACCCTTGGTCTATAAAAATTTAGGTCCGGGTTTTAGGTTAATGTCCAATCATCTTAAGACCTGATACCCATTGGATAACAGAGGCCATTAAATCATATGGCTCACGGAACTTCTATTAGCCCACGGGTTAAAAACAAACCCAACCCTTACTGTTGACTGTGATGTAAGACGTTGAAAATGAAATCAATGGCTAGGAATGAGTGCAGTGCTTCAACCCCAGTTATGAAATCCATACACTTTCACCCCCACAGTTGCTAATACACCGTGAAAAATAAATTAAATGCAACCACACTAGATCACACAGAACTCTAAATTCTCAGGCTAAACTAGAAATTCAATAATACACCGAGGTACTACAGAGGGATGCAACACCTTCGTGATTGACCAATTACACACAAAAATACATAGAGATATAATTTCTGCAACTTAATATTATATGGCCAAAACAAGCTGAATCAGTCAAAATCCTTTTACAATCATTCAGAATTTACATAAATACCATTTCATCTAAAAATCAAATCCTTAAACACTGGATCGAATCTGCCTAATCTTAAACAATATCTAATCTGGTTGAAATTCTCCTTGAGAATCTCAACTAAATCTAAACTACATGAATTAATTACAAAATCACTCAATCCCTAAATGCTAGCTCAAATCCTATCTAGAAAGCTTGTAAATTGAAAGCTAAAGGATCCCACTCCTTTGCTTGTAACTTTTTTTGTCTTTTTGGAATAAGTTCGAAGCATTTTGCCTTCAAGCCTCATGCTCCTGCATCATATTCACATGTGGAGAAACTTTCATTGGTAGTTGTTTTTGTTTTCGACCACTTCCAACATTACATTCTTCTGTGCCAAACTATTTTCGTCACCGTAAATAACCCTATGAGACATATTTTGTCTTGTCATATTATTGGAGGTAGGTATTCCAGGTGGATAGTTATCGTCCATAAATTTAATTTGGTCTTCACCACAGTTAAGTTGAAGAAATATTTAGTTTTTGTGGAGCTATTGTTGGATCTTCCTAGAGTCAACACAAATGAGGTAGCCCAAGATCTGATGTCAAATAAATCAGTCTATCTAAATGACTCTTTTGGCCCATGTTATGGAGATATCTTGTGTATATTTAGACACAACAATTCTGTCTAGATCTATCAAAAGATGACCATTGTCACATCTGTCAACAAGATAAGCACTAATTAGTGCTAAATGATACCTTATAGTGTCGTGGAAATGACTCAATTATTCACACATGATGAACCTAAACATGTTCTTAATTACTACCTTTCTAGGGCATGTGGCTATCATCTTTCGAGCATGGATGCTAGCCAAAGCATCTTGCACATCAGATACTACTTCGAACTTTTTTTAAAGATTGCATCACTGTAGTCTAGTAGTATCACCCTTGCCAAATTTATATATTGAAAATGTGTGTTCCCCTGCATGTGGTAGTTGTTGTCAGTCATTTCTCTAAATAGGGAATATACTTCATCACTTGTAACCCCAATTGAGCTAATAGTCACAGTTTCATCATTGTCTTCATCAACTACTTCACGAAATGGGTTGAATCCATTCCTACTTGTAAGGTTGATGGTGAGACTACCGCATTATTCTTGTTTAATCACGTCACATGTCACTTCGGTGTGCCCTACACAATCATTAAAGATCATGGCTCCCACTTTCATAATCATATTATGTCTAACTTAACTTCTATGCTTGGTTTCAACCAAGGTCACTCATCTTCCTACTACCAACAGGCTAATGATTGGGTTGAAGCCGTCAATGGAATCCTCAATACCATGATCCACTGGCTCGTAGGAAATCATAGAACCAGCTAGCATAGAATTTTATATTATGTTCTTTGGTCATATCACATGTGATTCAAAACTGCTACAGAAATAACACCATTTCAACTTGTTTATGGCCTAGAAGTAGTTCTTCCTATCTAGCGTAAAATTCCATCACTAAAAATCATTGTTGAACTCCTACCTGACACTACTACCAAAGAGGAACAATTGTTATCACTACATCATTTGGATGAGACTCATTGAGATGTTGCAATAGCTATCAAAATGCACAAATGTAGAGTGAAACCTCAATATGACAAATGAGTTAAGCGTCATTCCTACCAAGAGGGTGATCTTGTTTTATTTTATGACCAAAAGCACAACCTCTTGGGGGTAGGAATGCTTCAACAATTGTTGATCGGTCCTTACTTTGTCACTAATGTTCTTTCTAAAGGATCCTACGAACTTCAAGATTGTGATGGAATCCAACTCATTGAGCCCTGAAACAGGCTCTATCTAAAAATGTATTATGCCTAGTGTTGCACTAAGCATATGATTTGTAATTTTATGTACATAAGTTTTATTTACTTTTGGTGTGCTTGATTTCTTTTCGCTATATTTGGCTATTTGTCTCATGCACATTTCTCTTTTGCACAAATTTCAACTTCACTCTCACCATACATTATATATATGGATGGTTCAAGTCATTACGCATGGCACATTGCATCAGCTACATGGGTTCTTTATACACATGATTTAGAGCTACTTAGTTCAAGAGGGGTCTTCCTTGGTCATACTACCAATAATATTTTTGAGTATATGTCTATCATTGAACTCTTTATGGAGATTATATATCTTGAAATTTCAAATTTAGTTCTTAGTTTAGAGTCCCACTTAGTTGTTATGCATTTGAGCAATCATTATAATATTCATAATCTGATTTTATTGCATCATTTTTTAAGACTTAGGCTTTTGGAACATCATTTTTAATTTCTTACTTATGACACATTCCACGAGAATCGAATGCATTATCCGATTCATTAGAAAACTATGTATTAGATTAGCATCTTTTACATTCTTTTTAGTTGCATTCATGAATTTATATTTTTATTAAAAATTTTACATAAAAACATCAAAAAAACAAAAAATTGCCAAAAGGGATCTGTATATATATAGATCGTTTTCGAGTCTTGTACACCCAAAAAATTCCCAAAACTTGGGTGTTTTATACAAAATGGCTTCACTGGGTGTGGCACTAACACCTTATGGCTCTCATCTATCCTCTACTCCTGCTCAACTAGTTGTTCATGGTAACAGACTACAGTACTAGCTAACTTAGTAAGAGGCACATAAAATCTCTCTAGTACATCCATTGTGTGTTGCTATAAATGGATCAATACCTCTCTCATGGGAAGAGGTGGCACACCTATGTAAAACTTCAAGGTTCTTAGAAACCTCATGGAGACTCTGAGTGTCATCTCCCTCTTAAGGAGTTGTCACAACCCCTAATGAGGCTCCATCCCTAGGTAGCTACTCATCATACCTTTCATGTCGAGGTATACCCATAGGACGAACACTTGCCACATCTATGTCATGCTAGAGCTCGTGTCATAATTTTTTCACCCTAATAAAAAATTACATAAAAGTAAAAAGTCAAAAAATACGTTTGTCACTAATTCACCTTCTTACCTATTGGCCCCCACTCTGTGTCGGGTAGAAAAATCAACTATGGATCTTGTGAATACATCATCATAGCATATGGGAAGTCCTCAATCATCAAAATATGAATTATATCTAGTTAAAGAAGTCGTCGTCAAAATAGTGTTTGATAGGTCCACCTCTTGTTCGAGGTACTAAGGCTTCCCACCTATCTTTCACGGGCTCCCTTGGACCTACTATAGCTAGAATCAACCTTGGCCTTAGAATAAGCACTCTCTCTAGTATGAAGGCTACTATCATTGTACCATACCCAAACTCTCCTTGGGCCCAATTCTTGCATGTTTTGAATTCTACTTTCACACATTAGAGGACACTCTCACACTAGTTAAACACATGTAGTTGCAAGAAATCCAACAACATAAGCATCTGGTATTTTGTGGCCACATGTTGGCTTGTAGCCCCTCCTAGTCGAAATATCATCCATAGAATAAACCTCAATGGTATTTCTTTCACCCGTTCCACTGGAATTCTATTACTGACCATATGAGTACCTAGTGTGCAATAGTTGATGATCAAATCCATGGTGGCTCTCAAATCTTCTCTCCCTCTAGTTAAATTTTCTTGTGCACCTCTACATGAAAACTCAATGAGGAAATATATGTCATCTCTCACAGTCGAGAGCTTATCATCCCCAAATTTGAAAACACTTTGATGCGCATGCCACCGCTGAATTATCCATGCCAACAAATGTGCTTGGGCCTTCATTAGATCAAGTCTGGCATACTTTAGCAACCCAAATCATACCAAAGTGTCTAAACATGCCAGATCATTTAGCATTTGAATTTCCTCTCAGTCATGAGCTATTTTCATCCAGAGGATCATTTTTATCATTTGTTTCCTACACAATTCAAACCCTTGATTAATTTTTATTGGTTGGATAATCCTACAAATGAAGGAATTCATTTTAGTCCTTGCACCTTGTTGGCTAACGTGGGATCCTTTTACCCCACAGGGTGTTCTAACACGACCTCCCCATTAGATAAGGGCATGATAACATGACCCTCGAGGCTAGGCACCCACATTACCCAGCCATGCCATCTAGGGAAAGCCTAAAAATCCAGAAAAGTTGGTGAAAAACTAGAATTGAGGCATTAAATGAAAGAACAAGATCAATGCACTTCCCTAGAACTAATGAGAAGTTGAATGGTTTCCTAGATTTCCCATAATCACCTTTAGAAGCTCTGCCTCAACTTGGTGCAAATGAGGACCAAAATTCCTATTTATAAACTTTGCAGGTATGACTAAACTCTGTTTTTTATTATTTATAAGTAGTTTTTCCTTCTTTTTTTTCTAATCTCCCAACAACTATTTTGATTTTTTTTTACATGATACTAATGTTGTTTTAAATTAGTTTTCTGCAGAATTGATAGACATTGACTTTGATTGAGCATTCTTTTATGGGGCTTTTTCTCGCTAACTAAATGGAAAAACATTGAATTACCTATATCGGGTTCATAAAGCTACTACGAAATATATTTAATAGATTCCTTTTCTATATTTTTCTCACTATTTAAACTAAAGAAGATATTATGATTTTTCTTCATTTGAATCGATTAAAATTTTTACGAAGAATATCGAGTTCAATTAATCTCTTCGTCCTCATAAGAAAATGAGGGCAACATCTATTGAGCATAGGTTTCTCAATTTATCCGGACTCAATGGATTACTTACATAAAAGGAATTGTGTTAGGTATACTATTACCCTTTATCACACCTGATCATTAACCAGGCTAAAGGTACACCCTTGGAGTCATATTTACAATCTTTTCATATTATACTATCTATATTTTGAAGGAGTTTTTGGCAACACTACTTGGATATTCGCTTGAACATGGCACTTTCTCAGCATGTTTCTCATTTTTTTTAGCTTCTCTGTGACCCCTACCATTTTATGAGTCTTGCCCTGATACCCAAATGTCCCCACATCTTTTTGTATAGCTCCTCTTGTTGTTCTCGAGTCTAAGCTACCTAGTCTTCTTGGTGTTGTGCCCTTTATTTTTCAAGGGATAAGCCTACTCTATTCTTCCTATATTGACCATCTACTCATATGCCATATTTTCGCTAAGTCATTTTCTCCCATTTTTATAAACTATCCCCAAAAGCAATAACATTTTCTTATTTTACGTCAATTAATGTAGGACTCCTCATTACATACCATTGACAGGTATTTTCCTATCGACTTCATCACTCAATTTAGGAAAAATATTGAGAAACATCTCAGTACCCTGGAGCTTGCAGTCCTCAGTGGTAGGTTTTCATGCGTTTCATTGGTGGTTTTCATCATTGGCTTCCATTTGAACGATTCTACAAGTTCAACACCAACACCTCTTACTCACACTTTCTAAATTTTACTATGCATCTTGGGGACCACCATCCCTGTTATAAACATTTTTGGGCACTGCAACCCCAATCATATATGTCCATAAAACAAGGGCTCCTAAGTCCCTAAAAGTGTTGTTTCATACCCTAAAGGAACAAGGTCAGCTGATTACATCATCTCCCAGAAGTTCTCCACAGGAAACTGCTCAGAACTGGTCAAAACTAGACCATACAAGTTGCTTAGTGCTAAGGGTGCGATGCATCCCACCTACCCAGTGTAAAGGGTGCAATGCATACTGAAAAATCCTTCTGTAGGGTGTGATGGGCGAGAGTGGACAAATGGCAAAGACAGTTTGCGAGGTGGACGATCATAGAATCTTCTAGAAACTTCTCCTATGACACGTTCCTCTCTAAATTTGCCCAGGGATGAGTAAGAGATCATCAATCTCTAAGTGGAACCAAGAACTATCAGAGAGAAGACACTAATCAAAATCCCAGAAGTTGACTCACCTCCCTGCAATCATCTATATATGGATCCCTCATCCCAGAGATCCAGAGGCTAGAATTTTGTATCTTGTAAGGAAGTGCTATCGGTTTCCTGGTGGAATATCATAGTGTTGGGTGATCTAAGCTTTTCATGAGGTGAAGAAGGGCTTTCATGCTCGGAGGATGACACTGGGTCAGAATGATGGGTTGTAATCCTCTCTTCTAATCTTCATATTAATAAATCTATTCAAGTTTTCCTCCACATTCTTGTATGTCTGATAGTATATGCATTTGTGTTGTCAATATATATCTAGTCCTATATTGTTTATGATTGTATATCTCTGCACTTTGAAGGTATTATGTTGCTTTCAATTTACAGGTACTCTTTGAAATGGAGTGGTCAAGGGAGAAGTGGCAACGACCGGTCGGTGAGGAGAAGGAACAAGCAAAGAATCGAGCGAAGGATTGAGGTTGGTATTCTTTGATCTTCTCCTATCTACTTCTCATAAAGGAAAATGAAAGTAACTTTAATCTATTTGTTTCTAAGATAGCTACCCATCTTAGTGGGACTAGCAGCTCTGCATAGACACTAGATTTCCCGATAAAAAATGGTGACCATACTGGGGAGCGAATAGATTGTTTGCTTGTATATATTTGTTTGTTTTATAAACTTAGAGACGGAGCCTGAAGTTAAGCCAGCTAGCCTTTGAACTGCATTTTCTATGCAAGTGAAAAGTTGATCAATGCTGCTTCAGTCTATCTCCGAGTTTTGTTTATAAACTGAACAATCAATTTGCAAACATCCTAATTTCCCTAGTGGTGGCTCTAGTAACCTCATTAGATCAGCCCCTGTGATTTCTATTTACTGACCATCATTAGCTCGGCCTAAATCCTTGAACTAAGCTGCAAACTATGACCAAGAACCAAGTTGAAGTCTCATCCCTAGTGTTATCACAAAATCATGTACTGATGGTTGCTACCAATTAGATTTCATGTAACTACTTCAGACCAGGCTTTAGACTAAGGTTAGCCTCCTTAGTCAGAGAGGGCTCTCTCACAGATTTGTAATAGGAATTATTAACAAGAAAAGATGGCTAATTCTTCAAACATTTTATGAAAACAAGCTGGTTGGAACTACAAAATAACATCTCTTCCATTGGGCTCATGGAGTTAAATACTTCTGCAGTAAACTATAAACCACTCAATCATAGAAGCCAAGGCATATAATGTTTAACACTCAAAACATCTCTCAAAAAGAACCTCAACTCATAAATATACACAGGAAGTCTGAGCACTAGGTGAATTCAGAGTGATTGCATATTTAGTGAGCTGTAAAATATATAAAGGATAATGACAAAACCACACATATTCTGAGCATTGAACACATGATGAATCTTGGGAAGAAAAAGTAATCCTTATATTACTGTCAAAAAGTCTTTTTACATAAGCTGATAAAAACTCTGTTTTTTCATAAATCTCCCACCCTACATACATCAGAGTTTTCACTATATATAGGAAAACCAAAACTAAAACTATCTTGAGTCTCCTCAACAAGCATGAGGGGAGAGCTCGATGATCTACCATTAATTAACCTTATCTATTTCTAAACAAACTTATTAAATACATAAGGTATTGTGCTGTAAATACAAAGAGTCCTAATCACACTAAAACTCTAACTTCATCTCCTCGTATGCCTGATTCCTTTCTTGATCTTTGACAGCTGTCTTTTGTTGGTTAGGCTCAAGATGACTGAGCTACAGGTGCAAGGAACGCTGACTTTGGATACCTGAAGGCGCTGATGGATCATTCATCATTAGGATCAAAACTCCTATTTTTATGGTGCCTGTCTCCTACCATCTTCAGAAAATCAAGCAACATGTCCCAGCTCCTTTAATATCCCAAAACTTACGAGCCTCACCATACTTCAAATTTGTTGGAAGCCTCATGGATAGCCAGGTGTATGAACCAAAAAGATATCCCTCGTATGCCATTCTGCTAAACCCTAATTTGTCATAAAGTAGCTTTACAAAAGTTTGACTTGAGATAAAAATTTTACCTTTACCAAAAGGTCCACCTGTCATTCTCTGAATAGCTAGGATAGCCTTGAGTGATATATCTTTCATTACTTTGGCGTTTCCTTCAGAAATCTGCTGACCTCACCATTAAACTGCTCATCTTCCTTATAAAACAGCACCTACAGCAGTTTCGCAGTTTCGTAGCGCAAGTTTAAACATAAATTCCTCCCACCTCAGAACGAATTTGAAGAAACTGAAAGAGGTTTTTGTAGATTGTTATGCTGGGAATAAAAGCCTCTTTCAGTTTTCAAAATTAAGTTTTCAGCTGCTCAGAATCCCTTCTGGAAATTTGCTAGTAAACGCAGAAAACAGAGTTTTTTCTGCTGAAACAGGCTGCTACAGGGGTTTCGCAGCGCGCTGCGAAACTGCTGTGTAATTTCAAAAATCACAGCTTATTGCCAAAATCCGATTGTCTTGAGTTTCTTTACCTTGGAATGTGTTAAGGGAGTAACTTCATTTGGTTTTGAATTGCCACTTTCATCAGCTAAGGGATCCTTGACATTAGGATCATTTGACTCTGGCAAGGATGAAAAGAGATCAAACTCTCGTCTAGCATTTATGTTCTTAGTTTCCTGAATATCTCTAACCTTGTGTAATGATTCAACATTTTTAGATGCCTCCAAAGATGAAATTGAAGTCAGACTTTTCTGATAAACCAGAGATCTGAACTTTAAGAAGAAATGAGATACCTTTGATGGACAGTCCCTTTCAACCCCATAAAACGGATCCAATGCAAGGGATAGAAAATCATTCATAAGTAGACAAAGAAGAGATTCATAATTTTCAGAATGCACTTCTCTACATAGGAACTCATTACCTTCAGATTAATCAAACAACATGGGGGCACATCCTTTATTGCACATAATTGTAACCAATTTTAGCATCCTCTGATAATATTGACTGAACTTGTACCAAACACTCAACACCATTAGCAAGGCCAACAAACAGATTTAAATGCTCTATGTCAACAGTAAGAACAAGCTCCTTAGGATATCTTTCTATTCTTGAAGACATTTTTTTCAAATTATAAACAAGAAACGGTGGCCAGAGCCCATTCTTCCCGCTTTTGGTGTATTTCCCCAATTTCGTAGCGCAGTCAGTGCAAAATATGAACTATGCGCTACGAAACCTCCTAAACATGCTGCGCTGCGAAACTGCCAAAAGGATCTATGTGCTTTTTTCCTCAAGCTAGTCTGAGAAATTTTGGCATTAGAATTTTCAGTGATAACAGTGGCTCCACTTGGGATAGTGTGCCCTTGTGGTACACTAAGAACATGCAGCTCCAGTGCCTTATCCATTTGTGACAAACAGAAATTTGCTTGACAAGCATAACTGTAGGAGAAAGAAAGCTATTTCTACTGAAAGATGCTCAGTTGACCTTGAGCTTATTTTGCATTTACCTCTACCTACCTACCCTAACAATTTCAACTTTTTTCTGCTCAATCAATATGAAATTTCCAATGTAGCCAATCCTCTGTTTTATCTGATATTTGTTTTCTTTGACTGCATCGGAGTTCAGAGCCAATATGATAGTCTGATGACCACTGCCACTGAATTTGCCTCTGATCTTTATAGAAAAACTGAAAAACTTGAGAGTAAAACTCTTCCATGTAATCAGCTACAGGATCCCAGAATACATGATCAGCTTGATTTCTCTTGTAACTTTCCAGCTGTGCAAGCTGACCTTCAACAACAGTGTGCATTTCCTCAAGTGTAAAAGAGAAAGGAAACAATACTCTCTCCTTATGTTCTTCCATAGAAAGCTGCTGAAAATAATGATCATGATCATGAAAATTATATGCCTGAATTTGTCCTTCTAAACCTTCAATTTCTTTTTCAATATCCTCAGCAAATTCAACCAAAAATCTCATCCTATCCTCTGCCTTGCAGTCAAGGGACTTTATATATGAGGACAAGGACAAAGAAAAAGATTCATTTGTTTCTTCTCTACTATGATCATTATTCCATTGTTTAAAACCTTCAACTGAGGGAGAGTCTGCCACCACCTCTGACCTATCTATCCATTCCTCAAAAAACATAAGCCATAAGTCTTGAAATGACTTAACGGATTTGATAGGAAAACTTTCAATCCATTGTTTGCATTTCCCTTGAAGTGAATCATAAAATAACATAATGCAAACATCTTCATGTTTAACTCTAAGAAGCTCAGCAAAATGACAAAAATCTGTTATATGCTTCAAGGTTAAACTCAAATCTTCTCCATTAAATTTGGGACCATTCCTTAGAAAATATGCATCCTTGGGAAAATGATTTGGGAAACCATGAATTCCTGAGAAATCTATGCATGCATACCTTGAACTAAGAATGACAGCTTCTGGATCCTTCATAACTCCAGTGGAATCACCATGAATGTATGAACTTTGAATTCTTCAACAATGGAGTCGCCAAGGTAGGTTTGCAGCCTCGAAAACCACTTTGAACTCCTGCTACCTTCAAAAATTCAATCTTAAAACTTCGGGAATGAGTAATCATCAGGCTCCGGGCAGACGCACCAAAATGTTATCACAAAATCATGTACTGATGGCTGCTACCAGTTAGATTTCATGTAACTACTTCAGACCAGGCTTTAGACTAAGGTTAGCCTCCTTAGTCAGAGAGGGCTCTCTCACAGATTTGTAATAGGAATTATTAACAAGAAAAGATGGCTAATTCTTCAAACATTTTATGAAAACAAGCTGGTTGGAACTACAAAATAACATCTCTTCCATTGGGCTCATGGATTCAAATACTTCTGCAGTAAACTATAAACCACTCAATCATAGAAGCCAAGGCATATAATGTTTAACACTCAAAACATCTCTCAAAAAGAACCTCAACTCATAAATATAAACAGGAAGTCTGAGCACTAGGTGAATTCAGAGTGATTGCATATTTAGTGAGCTGTAAAATATATAAAGGATAATGACAAAACCACACATATTCTGAGCATTGAACACATGATGAATCTTGGGAAGAAAAAATAATCCTTATATTACTGTCAAAAAGTCTTTTTACATAAGCTGATAAAAACTCTGTTTTTTCATAAATCTCCCACCCTACATACATCAGAGTTTTCACTATATATAGGAAAACCAAAACTAAAACTATCTTGAGTTTCCTCAACAAGCATGAGGGGAGAGCTCGATGATCTACCATTAATTAACCTTATCTATTTCTAAACAAACTTATTAAATACATAAGGTATTGTGCTGTAAATACAAAGAGTCCTAATCACACTAAAACTCTAACTTCATCTCCTCGTATGCCTGATTCCTTTCTTGATCTTTAACAGCTGTCTTTTGTTGGTTAGGCTCAAGATGACTGAGCTACAGGTGCAAGAAACGCTGACTTTGGATACCTGAAGGCGCTGATGGATCATTCATCATTAGGATCAAAACTCCTATTTTTATGGTGCCTGTCTCCTACCATCTTCAGAAAATCAAGCAACATGTCCCAGCTCCTTTAATATCCCAAAACTTACGAGCCTCACCATACTTCAAATGCGTTGGAAGCCTCATGGATAGCCAGGTGTATGAACCAAAAAGATATCCCTCGTATGCCATTCTGCTAAACCCTAATTTGTCATAAAGTAGCTTTACAAAAGTTTGACTTGAGATAAAAATTTTACCTTTACCAAAAGGTCCACCTGTCATTCTCTGAATAGCTAGGATAGCCTTGAGTGATATCTCTTTCATTACTTTGGCGTTTCCTTCAGAAATCTGCTGACCTCACCATTAAACTGCTCATCTTCCTTATAAAACAGCACCTACAGCAGTTTCGCAGTTTCGTAGCGCAAGTTTAAACATAAATTCCTCCCACCTCAGAACGAATTTGAAGAAACTGAAAGAGGTTTTTGTAGCTTGTTATGTTAGGAATAAAAGCCTCTTTCAGTTTTCAAAATTAAGTTTTCAGCTGCTCAGAATCCCTTCTGGAAATTTGCTAGTAAATGCAGAAAACAGAGTTTTTTCTGCTGAAACAGGCTGCTACAGGGGTTTCGCAGCGCGCTGCGAAACTGCTGTGTAATTTCAAAAATCACAGCTTATTGCCAAAATCCGATTGTATTGAGTTTCTTTACCTTGGAATGTGTTAAGGGAGTAACTTCATTTGGTTTTGAATTGCCACTTTCATCAGCTAAGGGATCCTTGACATTAGGATCATTTGACTCTGGCAAGGATGAAAAGAGATCAAACTCCTGTCTAGCATTTATGTTCTTAGTTTCCTGAATATCTCTGACCTTGTGTAATGATTCAACATTTTTAGATGCCTCCAAAGATGAAATTGAAGTCAGACTTTTCTGATAAACCAGAGATCTGAACTTTAAGAAGAAATGAGATACCTTTGATGGACAGTCCCTTTCAACCCCATAAAACGGATCCAATGCAAGGGATAGAAAATCATTCATAAGTAGACAAAGAAGAGATTCATAATTTTCAGAATGCACTTCTCTACATAGGAACTCATTACCTTCAGATTAATCAAACAACATGGGGGCACTTCCTTTATTGCACATAATTGTAACCAATTTTAGCATCCTCTGATAATATTGACTGAACTTGTACCAAACACTCAACACCATTAGCAAGGCCAACAAACAGATTTAAATGCTCTATGTCAACAGTAAGAACAAGCTCCTTAGGATATCTTTCTATTCTTGAAGACATATTTTTCAAATTATAAACAAGAAACGGTGGCCAGAGCCCGTTCTTCCCGCTTTTGGTGTATTTCCCCAATTTCGTAGCGCAGTCAGTGCAAAATATGAACTATGCGCTACGAAACCTCCTAAACATGCTGCGCTGCGAAACTGCCAAAAGGATCTATGTGCTTTTTTCCTCAAGCTAGTCTAAGAAATTTTGGCATTAGAATTTTCAGTGATAACACCTAGACCATCATACTTTCCCTCTTGGGAATCTGGATGCATCACACCTCCCGTGTGCAGTAGGTGTGCTGCATCGCACTTTCCCTGCGTTGCAAGTGCGCTGATCAGATAAGACCTATTCTGCTCTCAGATTTTGGTTTTGTGTTCACTCTTTTTAGCTTCATTCAGGAGTTTTGTTGTCTATGATCAATATACCACTGTGAAAACTCCCTTCCCTTGCATGATTCTGCCTCCATAGTACAAATAATTGTGAATGTTTTTATGTATTTTCCACCATTTATAGTTCTCTTTTACAAAAAGTAACATAATCAAACTGTCGTCTTTTGATTTGGAAGTATCACAAGTGTCGTTTTTCAGTCAAAGAAAAGAATTCTATTGTTCTGGATGGTCGATTATGTAGTTACTCTTGTATTTGATTTGAATTAGTAGTTTTTCAAGTGTCAAAAGTAGTTTTCAATTCAAAATAGAAAAGTGTCGTCATTATCTTCCTTTTGTTTTTGAAGATAAATTTGTTAGTTCTGTCGCTTTGAAGAGATAATTCAGATTTGTACTTAGCATTCTTCTTGTCATTCACCCATTAAGAAAGCTGAAAACAAATACATGCATGTGCATTTTCATTTAGACTGCTTGTTGGTTTGATTTAGGACAGTGCATCTAGTGTGTGCTCTCTGCTCTATGTTGAAAGAGTATCATCTCTCTTTCTTTAGTAGCTAGGATTTTCATTGAAAAAAGAATATTAAATGATTGTTTATCATCTTAGATTGCATTTTAGGAATTGTATATCTACATCACGCGATGAACCTGAAAAGAAAATTTCTTAAGAAATATCAACTGTAAAATAAATTCAATGAACATAAAAACGCTTTGGAACCTAATGCACAACATCTAGAAGTCTAGGCTAGAGACATATTCCGGCGTCGTAAAGCCTAGTAACTATCGCTTTCATTGTTGGTTGGGTGATTCCTCCTCTTTGAGAGGACAAGTGCCAGTATGGACTTGTGCTCCCACATACCGTCAAGTATATATTGGGAGACCACAATAGGCTATATCCTTTATCCATAGGAAGCCATGTCTGTCGCCCTATTGATTGAAATGCACTGAACACAACATTCGGGAAGATTGACTACCATACCATAAAAAGTATTCTGCAGTTTTGCAATTTGTTTGGTAATCCCTCTCTCTAGATTTCCATAGTAGTCTCTTTCATTCCTTTTCAGACTCCTTAAAGGAAAAGGTCCATCTGATCACTTGTCACTTCAGGCTCATTAAAAATCGAAGGCGACTAGAGTCATCTTTTGTTTTCTCTCGACTCTTAAAAATTGAAAAAACAAGTTGTGTCAAAGCATCTAAAATTTATTTAATTCAGAATCATTTTCCCCTTTATTTTTAGTTTATCGATTAATCTGCAATCGTGGAGGAAAGTCAATTGAAACCCCGTCATTCGCAGAGGCTTACGAGTTAACCGTCTTTGTCTCCAAAAACAAAACTATTCTGAACAAAGCGAACTCATTTAACCGGATCAAAGTCCCCTATTTTGGTTGGAACAAGTGTTTCGACACCTTCAGAGACTCCGATTACTCCAAACATTTCTGGTATCCCTACCTCTACAAAAGAAGTTCCGCAGCCACTACAGGATAGTGGAACTGATCCTTGTGAGAAGGTAAACACTTCTATTCCTGAATCGGCTCCACCCACAGTTGATTCGGAAGGTGTTAATACCCAAACAATTGTCGCTGCAGAATCTACACCTTCTTTGGCACCATAAATATTTTACGGACCTGACGGTCTACCTCTTCCACCTGGGTTGATTGTAATAGAAGAGATTGTGGAGGATCCCCCATCTAGAACTCCATTTCATTTTGGAGTTGGGATCACCCTATATCCTTCTTTGTCATAAATTAATCTACCATTATCGGAAGTTCCTGTAGAATCGCTAGGAAATATTTTGGATAGACTAGATATGTCTGAACAACCGTCGACATCTAGGACTATGTCATCTAACACAGTAGCGGAAGAACTTCCTGCTGTCACTCCAATAATGTTCGTCGACGTACCATCTGTCGCAACTAGCTCTCAATCATTGGATGGAATTCATCCAAGGGCTATTTCGACAGTATGGTCTTTTCCCGTTTGTTCGCCTGGAATAATATCTGGAATCTCTTATGTTGAGTCTCAGCAAATTGATCCTTCATAGTGTCAATTTGGGTAGTCTGGTCCTCAAAGGCAAATCATTCCCTTAAGCACTGGATTACCACCGTGTGGGGGGCAATATGCCCTTTCATTTTCTCCTCCGGGCGAAAAAACATACGAGACTTCACAATAGAATTCAAGTTACGCTGGAATTACATCCAGTGGTTGGATGCCAATACTACCTCAACAACCAAGAGTTGTATAATCAATGAAACAAAGTCAACCTATGTCAAATATCCCCACTACACTGGCTATTGTGACGGTGTCACAAGTACAAGCGTTGCTTGTTGTATGCCAACCTCAAGTCTCTCAGGTTGCAATCCAACAGCCCCTTGTCTCTATGATGCCAACACAATCATTGATTAGTGGCTCCTTAACTGGAGTGGACCAGGCTCAAACAAGTACCATTACCCCTCATCTTGGTCAAATAGCCAGTATTGGACAACAACAAATTGTTTCACAACCATGGTTGGTGTAATATCAACAACCACAATACCAACAAGTCTACCAAGGACCTGAACACCAAATATTTGCAAGTAATGGGCAGCCGTATATTCAAAACGGTCAAAATCAACCATTTCATAATGGTTAGCCCATCAACCTTACCAAAGTTATCAACATCAAATGCATTATGTTGGTATGAAAAGACCCACTTCTCAGGCAATCCCATCTTATCCTAGGCATGCTTTGCCAAACCTGAATCAACAGTTGCCCTCCGTGGCAACTTCAGAGTTACCACATCTAAATCGGCTGACAAACGATCCAATTTCTTACGCCCCTTGGTGGCCAGCAATTCCTCATAAAATTCCATCAGATATTCCTAAATTTAATGGAAATCTGGGTGAAGATCCGTCAAATCATGTGATGACCTTTCATCTGTGGTGTTCATCTAACACTCTAAATGATGATTCGATCAGGATTCGCCTTTTTCATCAAACCTTAACTGGTCCGGCAGCAAAATGGTATATCAAATTGCCTAGAGCTTCATTCAATAACTTCAGCACCTTAGCCACAACCTTTTTAACCCATTTTTAGTTACCCATAAGGTACGAAACAAGAACAAAGCTTCTTACCAATTTCAAATAGACAACGGCCACTCACATATCTGATCATATTCATGAGTGGCAACATCATCGTATAATGGTGAAAACATATGTTCCTGATCAATTGCTAGTTGAATGGTTTATTAAGTCATTATTACCTTCTATTATTGAAGATGTGGCAAAGGGAGGGGTCGTCACTGAAGAGCAATTAATTTCTCGTGCGCAATATCTAGACTTGATATATACTCAGTCTGGCATGCTCTACGATAAAATCTGTGATGCTCCTAGACTGGAATTCTCCGTTCCTCGCCCTCCTAAATCAAGCAAAGACTCTCATGCCAGAGATGGCGTGATAGGTGTGACTAGCACAAAAACCATAAAAGCTAAATCAAAGAAAGCTCGTACGGTTCCGAGTCAAAATGCAAATGAAGAACTTCTCTCCTCAGAGGTAAATGCTATTTTAACTGACAAAGGCAAAGAACCAAAGAAACCAGAGGGTAAGAAGAAAAAGAAAGGGTAGAAGAAAAAATAGGAGGAGTCGTCTCCTAAAAAATCTTCTGCAAACCCTTCTGGAGATAGGAAACCAAGTCATCCATGCTTTATATGTGATGAGGATCATTGGACGAAAGATTGTCCATACAAAGCCGAGCTTAGAAAATTCTTAAAGAGTTCGAAAACTTCGGTAGTATTGACTGATCCGTTTCTGAATCCAGGAACAAATATGGTTGCTAGTGACAATGCTTCCCCATCAGAAGTTCTAATGTTGTCGATTTCGAAGTAGCAAAATGATGCTTTGATATCGACAAGGAATAAAGATTACGGGAATCCATAGCTGTCGGACAACAAGGCTAACAATCAACCTAGTAGTTCGACAACGACTTCGACTGAAGTTGTGCCACCCATCATTCCTGAACTAACGATAAAGCCACCAAAGGGAGTGGTATGCAAATCGAAATTTAATCCTTGTGCCAGAGTAGCACAACATTATAATATAGTGGAGGATCTGGCCCAATCGCCATCCGCTATGTCGACACTTGAGGTACTACAAAATTGCCCCTCCCAAAAGCAGGCTTTATTATCAGCGATAGGTGGGATTGACCCAATGGATTCCAATATTGTGTCCTTTAATCACAAAGGATATGACCCTCAGCTACTAGCTCAGCTAGATTTCCTTATACAAGTGAAAGCCCTCAACAAAACTGTTCATCGAACAATTATTGACGAGGGAGCATCTACATGTATTATTTCGATGAGTTACTGGAAAAATTTAGGATCTCCACCCTTGTCACAATCTTCGATGACATTAAAAGCATTTGATGGACGAACATACACCCCATATGGGATTTTAAGTAACTTGCAAGTCGAACTAGGGGGAAAAACAATAGAAATAGATGTTGAAGTAATCGACGGAAACCTCCATTACAACATCCTACTGGGAAGGCCCTGGATATATGCTATGGCTGCTATTATGTCGACCTACTTCAGGAGATTGCATTTCCCTTCCAAGGAGGTATTACAGTCGTCGACCAGCAAACATTTCTCTCCAATAGTTCTCAAGTTACGGGAAGCATTCCGATGATCCATGCAAGCCCTCATTCACTCCAAAATATCGGAGTAGGCCTACTAAAAGACCCTATATTAATGGGGACTTTTGCCCTACCACCTCCAATAAATCTGGCGAAAGTGGGAATGGTAGGAACATGCAATATGATATCTTCTATTAAAAATATCTCTGAAAACGATATTAACATGGATCATCTACAGGTATTGCCTCCAAGCCCAATAGTAATATTATAGCAATCAATGTTTTCAGCATGGGAGGAAAACCAAAATCAATGCTCATCAAGCGTTTGGATAGATAGATCTAAGGAATATGGCACCCCTTCAGATCCTTGGTTAGAAGTACATTCTATAGATGAAGGAATTGTTCAGTCAATGATGATTGACGGGGCACCATGGGAAGATTACCACCATCGTTCCCATCTTCCGGATTATAAGGAAGATAGTTCCAGTGAACTTCATCATCTCTCAATTTTTGATTTTCTATCAAATACTGTAAACACGGTGGATTCTGAATGAAACTTGTCCAATATTGAAGAGACTATCGCCATAAATATCTCAACCAAAATAGATGTTGTAGAGAATAATCATGTCGGAAAATCTTGTTCTTCTTCAGAACTGGAAATATATTACGCTCTTTTTCGCGAGTTCAGAGATGTCTTTGCTTGGTCATATGATGAAATGTCAGGCATTGACTCGAGCATAGTTGAACATGAAATTAATATGTATCCAGATGTAAAACCGGTATGACAACGACTACAGCAGGTGCACCCCAAGAAAGCTGCTACCATCAAGGCAAAAGTTGAAAAACTTCTCCATGCTGGTTTTATTTACCTGATTCCTCTAACCGATTGGATATCGAATATTGTTCTTGTAATGAAAAAACAAGGAACAATTAGCATGTGCATCGATTATAGGGATGTAAATCAAGCTTGTCCAAAAGACAACTATCCTACACCCTTCATTGATCAGATAATTGATTAATGCACTGGATGTGAAATCTTTTCATTTATGGATGGATTTTCCGGGTATAATCAAATAAATATCCACCCACAGGACCTCTCAAAGACTGCATTTATTTTTTCATGGGGCACATTTTATCACAAGCTATCCTTTGGTTTAAAGAACGCAGGAGAAACATTTTAGAGGGCAATGAATTATGCCTTCCATGACATCAAAAACAGCATTCAACCATACCTCGATTATCTTCCGGCTCACTCGCGAAAGTAGACCGATCATCCACAGCATTTGAAAGCGATATTTCTACGTTGCTGACAATACAAGATACAACTCAATCCACACAAATGTGTGTTTTGTGTCAGTTATGGTCGTTTACTTGGCTTTGTGGTCTCAAAATACCAGATTCGTCTCGACCCATGTAAGGTTCAGGCAATCATTAATTTGCCTCCACCTTCAAATTTGCTTCAAATTCAAAAACTCGAAGGGAAAGAAAACTTTCTGAGGAGGTTCATTCCAAATTACGCCGAACTTGCCAAAGGTTATACTCGTCTATTGAAGAAAGAAGTACACTTCATCTGGGATCATGTCATGCAAGCTTCCTTTGATGCTTTAAAGGAATCCCTAATAAAAGCAGCATTAATGTATGCTCCCGATTATCAAAAAGACTTTAACATGTATCTGGCTGTAGCAGATACGACCATCGCGATGGTCTTAGTTCAAGAAGACAATGGAATTAAACAGCCTATATATTATTTGAGTAGAAATTTGAATGATACAGAAAGAAAGTACTCCTAAGTTGAAAAGCTAGCTCTCGTAGCTGTTCAAGCGATACAAAGATTTTGACACTATGTACTGTTTCGAAAAACTACCATTTTTTCAGATTGCAACCCAATGACTTATATATTGTCACGACAGTTGCTAGGGGGAAATATTCAAAATGGATAGCAATTCTACAAGTGTTTGATCTGGAATTTATAAAATCCAAATCGAAGAAAGCCCTAATTTTCACGGAGTTACTATGAAATCTCCCATCGTTGTCCAATGATGCCACATCAGAAGAAGCGATCGTGGACGAATCATTGTTTCTAATATCTTCAAGCAATCCATGGTATGGAGACATAATAATCTATCTCCAAACCCAAACATATAGGTCTAATGCCTCCCACTCGGAACAACGATGCATTCGATACCAAGCAAAAGACTACATGATCGTCGATGATACGCTTTACCGCCGTGGTGTCGATACAGTTCTGAGGAGGTGCCTCACCCACGAGGAGGCCGAAAAAGTCCTGAATGATTACCATTCAGGTGTGTGTGGGGGCATCAATCTGGTTATGAAATGGTGCAAAAGATTTTACGAGCGGGATACTTCTGGCTAACAATGTTCAAAGATTGCATAACCACAGTCAGAAGTTGCCATGCATGTCAAATCTTCGATCGAAAAACCAGAATAGCACCCGCACCTCTGCAACCAGTAGTTGTTGTTGGGCCATTTTCCAAATGGGGCATATATTTCATGACATGTAACCCCACCTCGGTCGGGGGGCATGGGTATATCATAGTCACAGTAGACTATTTTACCAAATGGGCCGAGGCGATGCCTACATTAAACAACAACGGCGAAATGGCTGCTCTCTTCTTTTTCAATCATGTAGTCTCCAGATTCGGCGTTTCACAGGCCATAGTCACAGATCATGGATCACATTTTTGCAATCACATGATGGTTGAGTTGGCTACCAAATTAGGGCTATCCCACAATAGCTCTACTCCATATTATCCACAGGCTAACGGACAAGTTGAGGCAATAAAAAAGGTCCTGAAGCGGATGCTACAAAGGATGATTGGAGTCCATAAAAGGAGTTGGCACTTGATCCTGTACTCAGCCTTGTGGGCATACCAGACATCAGTGAGGAATGCAACCGGGTTTACACCCTTTCAACTAGTGTATGGCTTGGAAGCGATCTTACCAGTTCAGTGTGAAATCTCGTCCCTCAAACTCGCGATCGACCTTCTCCCCGGAACTTCAGAAGAGGAGGTTCGTTACTTGGAACTAATCCAATTGGATGAAACCCATTATGATGCCACTTTTGCTAACGAAGCCCATAAGAAACGAGTCAAGGCACAGTTTGACAAGAATGTCAAGCCCCGTGTCTTCTCAGAAGGTGACCTGATCTTACTTTACGACCAGGAGTCTGATAAATTGGGAGCAGGTAAGTTCAAGTCTTTATGGATGGGCCCCTATATTGTTAAGCGTGTATTAGCAAAAGGAGCCTACGCGTTAGTGGATTATGATGGGATTCCACTGGCACAACCCTGCAACGGGTTGTACCTTAAGCATTACTATGCTTGACTCAAGATAGTAACCCCTATGCTTTTGTTACATTTTTGTTTTCGCTAAGGGTAACCATTTTGGTTAAGTGATCTGCTTTCACATTTGTTTCAGATGTCAGACCTATCAGAATCATTTGTTAGGTATGCCGATGGAGCAAGTCATAGTTCGCGGAACCTATCTTCTGTGGCCTGGGCCATCTTTGATCCAAGCGGCAAGTTAGTGAGTTTCAGATGGGTATGTATTTGTTGGTCAACGAACAATACTGCTGAATATAGCACGTTGATAGAGCTCCTCTATGATGCCATCACACGTGGAATACTCTGACTCGTCATCAGGCTAGACTCACAACTTGTCATCCTACAGCTCACCGATACTTACTCCATATGAAATCCAGCTATCTATCGCATGTTCCTAAGGGTCAAGATTTTGGAAAGGCAGTTTGATTCTATTCAATATCAGCATATTTCCAGAAACTTAAACACATTAACAAACTCATTGGCAAATTATGTGTTAGATAGATATTCGCAACATTTATAAGAGAAGCATTTCATCAATATTTGCATCAAGATCATGTAACTTAACCAAAATAAAGCTCCGAAAATAAAAAATATATATATATAACTGTTTATGGTTTATACATAATGTTCTGTAACCAAGACAAAATCGGTCAAATGACTCAAAACTCAAAATGCTAGGGGGCACCCTAGTCTAATGATGTTGGTGATAACAAGTCACCACCTGTGAAATCATGCGTAAAAGCCTAGTCCATCTACTTGGCACGCTAGTAGTATGTCGCTGGAACCTCAAAGGCAGCTCGTTGGTCCTCACATCTGGAATACCAAGAGTGAGACCCTCGACCTGATCCTACAATGCTAAGAGAGTCTCAGCCACATCAAGGCCGCGAAGGATAGCCCTCCCCACAGCATCTCCTACTAGAACGACAGCTGGTGCTCTTATATGTAATGCTGGCCAAACTGGTCCAATATCTGCATGAGCACATGAGTTTTGATTAGTCTTGATAGAATAAAGCATGAGAACATTATAAAAAATGATAAACAGAGATATGGTCATATAATTTACCGATAGCACCCCACTGCTCACCAGCAGGCAGCACCAAATCCAGGTCACCCTGAAAATTCTTACCAGCATATGAACACTCGGAAAAAACCATCTCCTGACGGTTGAACCACTTGAAGAAGGTATCAGAGAAGGAAACTTGGGATTGACCAGTGTGTCGGGCCATAAGGTCGACCCATCTCTGCATCCATGGCTCAGTCGGTGGAGGTAAACTAAGTGAAATGTACCGCGGCCACATCATTGGGATCTTTTCCAAGGCGAAAGTGGTAAAAATAGAACCATAGCCGAAATTCTTGGATTTTCCACTTTTTACCTTGGTCAGTTGTTCTTTCATTATAGGGAGTACTGCGTCACACTAGTTGAACACCTTTGGTTCAAGGCATTCCAAGGCATACTGCATATAAGACCTGTTAGCCACGTGAAGAGCTGCACTACCAGCTAGTCTAGCAAAAGTGAATAGAATGGCCCTCAAGGACCGATCAATGACATCTCAGATGTTGATCTTGCCGTCCCTACTCGGCTGAGATCCCTCTCTGCAATATCGACGAATGTAATCTCTCACGGATTCGCCCCCATGGGCGGAACCTGATAATGAGAGAGGGGCACCACGCCTCAATAAACCAGTCAAAAAATAGATGTCCACGACAGTCAAGGGGATGGATTTGCCTTTGATCTGAAACACCTGGTTGGTATGATCCTATGCATCAAGAAAATATTGCAACAAGTTTATTTTTTGCCTCATGCTAGAGATGCGGAAAAACTTGAGCAGGCCATAGTTCCACAGTGTAGTTACCGTACCCAAATCATGTAAAGCAACCATGTCCTCTTCTTCATGCTCACGTTCTCACCATGTAACAACCATTTTTCTCCGATGAATCTCTTAAAAACAAGCAAGAGAAGAATCAGGGTCCTAATTTGGCAAAAAAATGCAAAAATTCCATGAGAAAACTGTGCAAAAGTTTCCCTTCTCGAACCCATCGCACCCCAGCAGTGTAGTGGGTGAGATGCATACTGACTAGCCAATGGCCAGGCCAGTATGCATCACACCTTTTAATATAGGAAGTGTGCGATGCAGCCAAGGAAAATTTTTCAAACCCCTGGGACTCAAAAAAACAGGGAAACATGCTCAGAATTCAAAGAGGAGGGAATGTAACTGAAGAGCTCAGGTTTAGCTCGTACCTGGTCCAGATGGTGCTAAGAATCGTCCACAGAATCTCCCAGAATTAGCTAGTGAAAATCAAGGGGGAAAAGCACCTCCAGAGCTCCAACAAACCAAAGCTCAAATGAAATGGTAAAATGAAGGGTAAAAACCACTTTTAAATTACTTTTCACATAATTCAAGTAAAGTATTAGTGTTTTAACTCATTTTTCAAACATGTATTGTTCATTTCTAATCGGTTTGATGAAGCAATTGAACAGGCAGTACAACCATTGAAGGAACAAAGTGGTTAGCGGTGAATTCAAATAATCAATGACCATTATCATGATCATTTTTTATGTGAAGTTCAAGCTCGTTAAAAATTAAACCTAAGCGATGAGCAAATGTTTCCCCTAGAGTTTAAGCTCATTAAAAAATAAACCAATTTCTGATAAATAACCATTGTGAATGCATTATTATCAGCTCCTCAGCCTTGGTCGTGTTCTCATCATCAGCTCCACTCTGTTTTAGCTGATCATATGCCTCAATTTGATTGTTTACGCTTTTTGAGGAACAAATGCAAAGAGTGATCCTGTTAGCCATCCTTGTGACACTGCCGTGATTGGAAAATTCCAAACCTTACCTAGAATCAACTGCTACCCGAAATATCACTCGTCCTCAAAAAACGAGTCTCCTTTAAGCTCTTTTTTTCTAACTCGTAAAAGCTACCAGGAGTGCTATCCCTCCTTTAGATTTTAATCTTTTTGGACCTAAGGGATTATTACACAAAACGATCGAGCGCTTGTTTTATTCGACTCGTTAAAATTATCAAAAATTCATCCCTTTCGTATTATTTTATACTTTTTCGGACTTAAGAGATTATATGACGAAAAAGGATTATTAGAGTTTCCTTTACGTCCCTTTCAGAATCTCTAAAATTGAAAAGGACCGAGTTCTCCTTGTCGTTAAACTCGTTAAAACTAATAGAAACAAACTTATCCATATAGACAAGAACGAGTTTCACTGTCGCTAGGCTCGTTAAAACATAGCAATGGGTTTGCCCAGAGGGAAAATTATAGAACAAGCATATGTTATCCTCCTCAAGCTTGATAGAAATAAAGAGGTACTGGTTAGCAATGACTCGGGAAAAATTGGGAAGAAAACTTGAAGAAACTTTATTGGTAGCAAAGTCGCTCTTGAACATGACGCTTTCACTCCATGTCTAAGTCGGGTTGGCTTATTCCGTTCATCGGTCATATTACCATTGGTCCATCATATGATCCATCTTTGGGGTTAACTCTACCAATCCTTTCCAAGTGTCGCCGATATGTTCAAGAGAAGTCGATCAAAGAATTCACCAACTCATCTTGTGTCTCATCCACTGCAATACCTTTACACTTCATTCTTTCATGACCGCCACCCTGAACCCTGTATCATCAGATTGTTTTCACCTCCAAAAGTCATTTTCTCCATTCCGTTTCATAGATGTGGGATTAGTTAAGGCCCTCCTACGACGGGTCACTTCTTGTCAACGTCAGCTCATTATCCAAGAAGTCAACCTAGGAACAACCCTTTCAGTACTTTGAAGCTTGCATGCCTCCATGGCAAGTTTCTCACTTTCGCTGATAGGTTTACATCAATGGCCTTCGACCGAGAGATTTTGTGTGGTGTTCGACGCCAAGTCCCATTCTCACATCACGTGAATTGCACTGCTGTACCTTGAGGGTCATCATCATTATCAGTGATTCCTCTCTCACCTGTTAACAGTTTACATCATTGGCTGGTAATCAGGCGATGTCTTTCCATTTTCGACTCCAGAACATTATTCACATGGATCGACTTGTACTTCAGGTGAATATTGGATGAGTTTGAAGACCCCAGATCTAGTTTCATCCATCTGGGCTGTGATATATTCAGGAAAATAAAGACATCAAATGTACATCATTGCTGCATAGATGATCATCCGAATCAAAGGATGATGGCTCTATCAAAAACATCAGTCTGCTACACAGACGGTTGTCTGTCCTATGTACATGAAAATGAATTTATAAAGCTGAGCATGGGAATGCCCGCCTAAGCTAGATCATGAAAATATTATGAAGATAATGTATTGTATTGTATCTTATTACAGGTCGCCTTCTAGTTCGAAAAACCTCGGATCCTCATGATAAAGCATTTCACCCGACATCAAAAGATTAACGACCTCATGCTTTAGGGGGCAACTGTTATAGACATTTTTGGGCACTACAACCCCAATCATATATGTCCATAAACCAAGGGCTCCTGAGTCCCTAAAAGTGTTATTTCATACCCTAAATGAACAAGGTCAGCTGATTACATCATCTCGCAGAAGTCGTCCACAAGAAACTGCTCAGAATTGGTCGAAACTGGACCATACAGGTTGCTCAGTGCTAAGGGTGCAATGCATCCCACTTGCCCAGTGTAAAGGGTGTGATGCATACTAAAAATCCCTTCTGTAGGGTGAGATGGGCGAGAGTGGACAAATGGCAGAGACAGTTTGCGAGGTGGATGATCATAGAATCTTCCAGAAAATTCTCCTATGACACTTGCCTCTCTGAATTCACCCATGGATGAGTAAGAGATCATCAATATCCAAGTGGAACCAAGAACTATCAGAGAGAAGACACTAATCAAAATCCCAGAAGCTGACTCACCTCCCTGCAATCATCTATATATGGATCCCTCATCCCAGAGATGCGGAAGCTGGAATTTTGTATCTTGTAAGGAAGTGTTGTTGGCTTCATGGTGGAATATCATAGTGTTGGGTGATCTAAGCTTTTCATGAGGTGAAGAAGGGCTTTCATGATGGGAGGATGACTTTGGGTCAGAACAATGGGTTGTAATCCTCTCTTCTAATCTTCATATTAATAAATCTATTCAAGTTTTCCTCCACATTCTTGTATGTCTGATAGTATATGCATTTGTGTGGTCAATATATATCTGGTCCTATATTTTTTATGATTATAGATCTCTACACTTTGAAGGTATTATGCTACTTTGACTTTACAGGTACTCTTTGAAGTGGAGTGGTCAAGGGAGAAACGGCAAAGACCGGTCAGTGAGGAGAAGGAACAAGTAAAGAACTGAGCGAAGGATTGAGGTTGGTATTCTTTGATCTTCTCCTATCTCTTCTCACAAAGGAAAACGAAAGTAAATTTAATCTATTTGTTTCTAAGATAGCTACCCGTCTTAGTGGGACTAGCAGCTCTGCATAGACACTAGATTTCCTGATAACAATCCCTATCAGTGGCTATCCTCACGTATGTTAACAATTTTCATCATTGATTGGTAATCATATGATTTGTCACATCTTCAACTTCAACTCCTTTATTGACATGAGTATAAATATACTATTTTGGAAGTGGTAATGAATACCTTATTTAAAGGCTTAAATCACTCATCCTTATTTCATTTCCCAAGTTGTGACTATTGGTTTTTAAAGACTACTTATCAAATTGATCACATTACGAAATTTATCCACATTTTTCCTAACAATGGACATGACTATCATACCTTCATTGGATATCACTCTATTTTTACTAATGAGCATGGGATGCCCGACAGAGGACATATTTTATATTCTAGCATATGTTGTTGTTCATAGGTCTCCCTCATTTGTAGTTCTCTGAAACTCTCTCTCTTCAGTCACATTATATAAAGTATTTCGACCATCGTCTTCTTCCCTTGACCTTAAACTTTAGGGGGAATCCGTTACACTAGAAAATACCTCCTCCCCATCTCATAGGAGAAGAAAAACTTGGACTGAAGTACAACCATAATTTATAGGCCTATTTTCCATGGTAACACACCCCATAACTGACAGAAGGTATGCTAACGTGGACTAGTGATCCAAAAGACCACATTAACCTAGGAATGCATGTTTTGTATCTTCAATAGCATCATGTTGCTTGAGTTTCATGAGCTTGTGAAGGAAAATCATGAGTTAAATCACTGTGACTCTATCATTTACTCAAATTTGACTCTAAAAAGATGGAAAATATTGCCTCAAACTTGTCTTTATAATTTCCCTATCTTAACAAAGGCTACTATGTAGGGAAAATTAAATAAATTAGAGGAAACTTTTGGCTTTTTCCCAAAGTGAATTAGTGAACAAAATGGAAAAATTTCAGTCTCCCATTTCCTATATTGGAGGCTAGGCTATTGCAATGAGGATCAGAATTCATTCATTGTTATTCTACCAAGATATTGTTGAGAGAGAGAGAGAGAATCTAGGAGATGAAGGAAGGCTTTTTTCAACACTATGGTTGTAATATTCCTTCCTTCATTTAATAATATATATTTGTTGTTGTTATGTCTACATCACGGTCAAATGTTTATGCTTTACATGTTATGATTCTATGATTTACACTAATTATTTGACGCTGATGCACTCGAATTCTATATGTTGTTATATGTTAGTATGGTGAATTATTGAGGTTTATATATGTTGTGAAGATCACTTGTTTTATGGATTGTGTGTAGGTCTCATTCTTGGAGTTGGCTGAGAGTTCCTTCTTTAGTGTTGGGTGTGGTTTTCCACCCATTTTCCGCACCTTCTTCCCCTTGTTTTGACCTTTCTTTCCTTAAGACCTATGCCCTTGTATGACCAAAATCCCTGTTTTCTTACCTTTTTAATCCATTTTACTGTCATGTTACTTTCTTGTATTTTACTGAATAAATATGAGGCTTTATTTATTTTTGTGGCTAACTAGATGAGCATTGAAGGAGCATGTTGGGAAGTTTATCTTTTTCAGGTGTTGGCTCGCAGATGTAGATAGGTAGTAGGAGTTAACTATAGGAAAGGGTAGAACAGTTCGTTATTACACCCTGAGTGTTGTTACATATCGCTACTACATACTAGGTGCTGTTACAAATCACTATTGTTACAGGTGGCTGCTGTTACATATTGTTTCTACACATCGGTGTTGTTATAGGTTGTTGTTACACATCGAGTGCTATTACACCTCATGTGGATCCACCGTTACACCAACAATGTTGTCATCAGTTATGTCGCATCATCCCGAACCATCATTTTCTCAATACTGTTGCACCGAAGCTAGAAATGTGGGTACTATTCCACATAATAGTTGTCGGTAGTAGGATTGTTTATTTTTTAGGAAAAAAGACTCAAGCAGTTGTAACTAATGTATATTTATTTAGTAGTAGGTTGCAACTTCTTTATTTTTGGATCAGCATGAGAATCAGAGATTCTCATGACTGATCTGTTTTCTAATTTTCGGTATGTAATAGTTATAAAAGACTCAGATTTTTATGTATCAAAGGGGCATATAGAGGAATACAGTCACTCTGTTTTTGTAATTTATGAACTTATTTTAATATCAATTGGCATGGTGATGTTGTTATTCCTTTGCAACTGATTTTTTAATCACTTTTTTTGTCCTTCCTGTGCCCTACTCTTTGGTAGGGATTACAGTGATTAGGTAGTGTACATTTCAATTTAGTTAATTGATTTATGGTTTCTCACTATTGTTGTACAAATCGTGGATTGCATTCGTTGTTGTTTATATTTATCTTATGATGTTACACAGAGTTAAACAACATAGGAATAGTAACCAGCTGGCATAGATGTTAGTTTTGGTGTGGCGCACATTTACTTCAATAGCTGCGAGTTGTGAGTTAATTCTTTGGAGTGTTTTTTATATCTACATGCATGATTGATTCAGCAATTTAGATGAGCGACACCTTTTACAGTTTTTCTGCACTTTCTTATGCTTGGCTAGAGTGTATCAGCATAGATAGTGTGAACTCCATTGAAACAGGAAGACCTACCCTAGGTTGATAATTAATGTTGTAGTCTAAGCCAATTAAGGTTGATAAAACAACACTAAATTTTGGTGTCATTGCCGAGGATGGCAAGTTGACGATACATTCAACAAAGTTTTTTGTTTAATATAGAGTGCTCCTAGTCCACAGTTGTTTGGTGGTAAGATGAGAGGTAAGAACCTGTGCATCACTTTAACATACTTGGGCGGGCTCACCATTGTGATCAATAGGACACTTAGGAAATTTTTATGCTTTGATTAGTGTGTCTTCAGCTCTTCAATTGTTGGGCGGTAAGATGAGAGGTAAGAACCTACACATCGCTCTAACATACCTAGGTGGGCTCACCACTGTCAAAGGCTGAGATACTTAGAGTTTGATTTGATACACATAGGGTCCATATGTGCACTTTTTAGGACTTACGGAGATACTGAAATCACCCCCACACTAATAAGTCACAGGAATGACAGGTCGTAAAAAGGAAATGAAGGGTGAAGATTTGGGAAGGAAGACATTTATCCAAGAATTAATCTCCAAGGTGGAAAAAGAACAATCCATATCTCAAAGGAATGAAAGGAAGATAGGGCCGCAGAAGGATGTTACTCCCAAAGTGAAAGTAGAAACCTCCAATCCCTCCATCTCGAGACCATATCATTCTAAGGCCAGCACTCATACCTTCAAGATCAAGCATTTGATTCATGAGCAGGAAGGGGAAGTTAGTAGCCAGAATTTAAGGACCGAGGGCCAAGGGGAAACTGAGGGGGAACATCGGAAACCTGAGACGGAGAATCACTTATAGACTTATCAATATCCGAATACAAGTAGTGCGGTGAAACAACCAACCCCAAGAGTATCTGAGGCATTAATTGTGTTTGTAGGGCCATCACAAACACAGCTGGAAGAACATCTACTACAGGAAGGGTTAGAAGAATTAGTCACGTGGGAAAATAGTGATAACAATGCTGAAATAGACACCACTACCAACACCTTTGAGTTCCCAATTGGGAACCTCAGGGGTGAAGCTCCTATGAAGAATATTCCTCTATCATCCTTACCATCCTTTCAGGGGATGACTATGGAAGATCTAGATACATTTCTATTTGAGTTTGATGTCTTGTGTAGAAGTTATGGTTATACAATATATTCTTAGAAGTTAAAGCTATTCCCTGCTACCTTAAAAGGAGCAGCCTTGAGATGGTTCATGGGATTAGGTCCCGCTTCCATTTCAACATGGAATGCTATGAAGGAGACATTCTTGTCAAGGTACCATGACTATTGTAGGACCAAGTACTTAAGGGAAGAGATATTTAGAATGGCACAAAAGGAGGAAGAAAGCATGGAAGATTATGTGAACGGTTCCACTACAATTGTAGAGGTCTAAACACGGCGATTTAGACCCGGAAATCTTGAAGACTATATTCATCAGAGGAATGAGGGATGATTTCCTTGACAACCTGAACCTATTAGGCAAGGGGGATATATCACAAGAGCCATTCACGGAAATTATAAAGCTCTGCCTATGATGCTCTCGAGGATCATCTAGAGGAAGAAGTATGATTCGGGATGCCTCTCTTTGCATACAAAAATCTGCAGGTGGAGGAGTAACCAGAGAGGTGATCGGAAATTTGTTCGGAAATTTCGAGACCGATATCCTCAGTACTCTTTCAGCCCTGATAACAACAGCACAGATCAAAAAGACATAACCAGAAGTTGATACACCCGTAGCTATGTTCTATCCGACTTGTCAAAAGAAACATCCTTACAAGGAATGTGAACTGAACAACATCACCCTCTGCAACATCTATGAGCTAGAAAATTCGACAGAGATGTGTCTAGAGCTTCCTAGACTAAAGGTAGCACTTAGAGAATCAAGAGAAGAGGTGGAGTCCTCTTACTTCATTACACCATGGAGGCCATGGAAACCATGACCTCCAGGTATGTCTCAAGACTTTTCCTCTTTCAATTCATAGAACAATGCATATAATAATCAACCATATCCATGGCAATATTCTTCCCCTCCTTCAGCTCAGTTCCCTTCACCCTGGAGCCAATGGTCTCCATCTCCTCCTGTCCAATATCCTCAATCCCAACCATACCCATGGAACCAGAACTGGAGAGGAAATGCCCAGAATTCAAGTCCGGCTGCACCACCCATGTAGCAACAACTGCAGCTACCTCCTTTCCAAGCTTCTGCTCCTCCACCACCTGTGTGACCTTAACTACCTCTACAACCTAACCCAAACCCAAAAATAAAGCAGCTCAGGGCATAGAGGCTCCTACAACCTTCCAGACCTACCTTATTGGCCCCGTTGAATTTAATGAAATATAATTACGATCGGGCACGGTAATTAACTCCAATCACTCCCCTATCATTACAGAGGAAGATTGTGAACCATCTAGAGGAGAATTTGGAGACTCTGAGGCAGCTACTGCATCTACAACAACTGATATAGAGGAATTTGTTACATCTATAATAGCCAACCTGAGAAGAAATGTTAGATCTGTAATAGCTAATTTAGGGAAGGCTGATACACCTATAACAGTAGATTCAACTATTGTTACGTAGGACCCCTCATATTCTCAGAGACTAGCTAAACCTAGGACGACTTCCCTGCCCAAATTGGAGTTCCTTAGGGAGTTGCAAAATATGTATGTTCGAATCCCTTTGCTGCAAGCCCTTAAAGAAGTACCCATCTATGCCAAGACAATGAGAGATTTGTGCATCAAGAAACCTGGAAGAAATCCTAAAGACCCTACCACCATACATGTGATGGGAGAGTTATCCAAATTAATGTCTTCCCAGCATTTCCTTACTAAGCACAATGATCTCGGCAAGCCTATAGTCACCGTCTACATTAATGATCAACCCATAGCCAATACGTTGATTGATCTTGGGGTTCCCATTAATGTAATGACGAAATATCTCTTCATCACTCTCAGGCTATAGGGACTTAGACACACCCCCACTGTGCTGGAATTGGCAGACAGGTCTTGTGTTAAACCCAAGGGGATCTTAGAAGATATAGTGATTATGATATCTTCCTAGAGATACCCGGCTGATTTCCTTATTCTATAGCCCAAATCCAATTTGGGGGGCATCCTTTGATCCTATGGATACCTTGGTTGGCCAATGCAGACGCAATTATAGGCTTCAGGGTGGGATCTATGATGATATCGGACGGCCAGGCAACTCAGAACCTTAATCTTTATCCCCCAAAACCAAATGTGGATGTGTACAACCCTTGGTGGGATGAGTTTGAGCCTGAGTCAGATCTTTCCCTATCACTCCTCACTCTGGGGAAAGCCCATTATTTGAAAGAAGAAACAAAATATGATGTTATTAATGGTTTTATTAGTAATTCCCAATCCGTTTTTTCTATTAAAAATTAAAATGAGGAGGAAGAGGTGGAAGATATAGATTTTGAAAAAATGAGGACAACTTTGAATACTGCTAGCAACCTAATTGAGATTGAGGTTGGAAAGTTTTTGAATGTTAACCCCAATTTGACTGTTGAACAGAATCAATGGCTGTTATAGCTGTTGCAAAAGTATGAAAAGGCATTTGCATGGGATTATATGGATATGAAAGGGATCCACCCTAACCTATGCACTCACTATATTTATTTGAAGGATGGCTGCAAACCCGTCAGGCAGCCACAACGCCATATGAACCCTACACTAAAGGAAGTAGTGAAAGAGGAACTACAAAAACTCCAGAGTGCTAATTTTATTTATCCAATATCTGGCAGTTAGTGGGTGTCACTGCTTGTCATCGCTCCTAAAAATAATGGCAAGTAGAGGGTCTGTGTTGATTATAGAGAACTCAACAAGGCCACTCAAAAGGACCATTTTCCATTACCATTTATAGATCAGGTCCTTGATACTCTCTCTGGAAAGAAATTCTTTTAATTTTTGGATGGATTCAGTGGCTATAAGAAGATACATATTGCCCTGAAAGACCAGGATAAAACAACCTTTACTTGTCCTTGTGGGACCTACGCATACAAAGTGGTACCTTTTGGGCTCTGTAATGCACCAACAACCTTTCAAAGGGAAATTCTGGTAAGTTTCTCTGATTCATTGAATGACTATTTGGAAATCTTCACGGAGAGTTTTACACCTTATGGAGATGCTTTTGAAGCAGCATTAGTCAATCTAGAAAAGTGTTAGAATGATGTGTATAGACCAATGTTTCCTTGAGCACAGAGAAATGTCACATGATGATGACTGAAGGGATCGTGCTTGGAAATTGCATCTTTGCTGATAGAATTAAGGTAGACCCCGCAAAAATAGAGGTAATCCTAAAAATTCCAACCCTCAAAATGCAAAAATAGGTATGTAGTTTCTTGGGGCATGCAGGGTATTATAGAAGATTTATAGAAAAATTTTCAAGAATTGATTCGCCATTATTTTCCCTACTCATGAAGGATGTTGATTTCTTATGGACAAGGAAGTGTGAGCAGGCCTTCTTAGAGCTGAAAGATTGTGTATCAACAACCTCAGTCTTGTGAGGACCTAATTGGCAACTGTCGTTTCACATAGCTATGGATGCATCGGATATTGTTGCGGGTGTTGTTCTAGGCCCATTGGAGGATAAGAAACCTTACGCTATTTACTAAATAAGTAAAAATCTAACTCCAGTTCATCTCAACTACAAAGTGACTAAGGAGTTCTTAGCAGTCATGCACGCTATCAATAAATTCCAACATTACATCACCAGATATCAAGTATTTGTACACACTGACCATTCAATCCTTCATTTCTTAATGAATAAGACAATTACAAATGGTAGGATTACATGATGGTTTTTGCTGTTACAAGAATTTGATATCACTATTATATATAAGCCTGGAAAAGAAAATGTAGTAGCTGACTTTCTCTCTAGGCTAACTATTGATGACAGTTGCACTCCCACTAAAGATTCTTTCCCTAAAGAATATCTTTTTTCTATTTCTACTTACTCACCTTGGCATGTAGATATAGCCAATTATCTTACTGCAGGGAAGTTTCCACAGTATTTGTCCTTTAGGGAGAAAAATAAAATCATACAACAAAGTGCTAAATATACCTAGATAGATGGGAACGTCTACCACACTAGACTTGATTTCCAGATCAAATGATGTGTTAGAGAGGACGAGGTTTTTGATATCCTCAAAGCCTGCCATGAGGAACCTTGTGGAGGACACTTCATAGATAAATAGATAGGATACAAAGTCTTTTCAACAGGGTACTACTAGCCAACAATATTTCAAGATGCCAAAAAGTCTGTGAAGGGATGTGATGGTTGTCAAAGGATGGGCCAACCACTGTAATCAGATGAGATGTCGTTACAGCCCCAAATCGTCATAGAGCCTTTTGAGAAGTGGGCTCTAGGTTTTCTAGGACCAATCAATCCTTCATCCAGATAGAGATCCTACATCTTGGTATGTACTAACTATGTCATGAAATGGGTCGAGGTGAAGGCACTAACCAGAGCCACGGAGCAGGCTATCTTAGATTTTCTATTCAAAGACATCTTCGTTTGGTTTGGCATACCCAAGGAGATAGTCATAGATGGAGGGCCACAGTTCACATCTCATAAGATCTGGGAATTGGCCATGAAATATAAAATCCATCACAAAATCAGAACACCTTGCCATCCATAGGCGAATTGCTAGGTGGAAAGCACGAATAAAGTCATTGAGGGGATCCTTACTAAGACTGTGGCCAATCATCGAAGAAATTAGGCTGACAAACTTTTGGAAGTGTTATGGGCATATAGGACTACATGGAAGAACACCACTAGATTCTCACCATATGAACTTGTGTATGGAAAGAACCCTTTATTCCCCATTGGATTTGAAATCAAGACACTAAGGACAACATTGCAGTCAATTTGGATTTGACTACAGCACAAAGGTAGAGATTGAACTAGCTCAACGAATTGGAGGAGAAATGGTTGGATGCTATCCAGCAAACAGAGATTATCCAGCAACAGAGAGCTAAGTGGCATGACATATTTATAAAGAAGAAACAATTCTAGAAAAGAGATTGGGCTCTCTTATTTGACTCAAGGTTTAAGTACTTCAAGGGTAAGCTCTGCACCAAATGGCTAGGTCCTTATGAGGTAGATGCAGTCTTTAACAATGGGAATGTAAATTTGGTAACCATTGACAGTGCAAGGACACCATTACTTGCAAATGGGCATCGTCTCTGGTTGTATCACAAATCTACCTCAAAGGATACATTTGTCAACATTGTCACAAATTTGGATCTATAGGTTATGGTAACAGGGGAAAGCCCCCCCTGTGCTGCAAAAATTTTAACTTTTCCAATAAGTGTAACAGTTGAAAACCACCTCGTGGCAGCTGTTACATCGTTTCCCAAAAAAATAAAAATAAAAATAAATAAATAAATAAATATATATATATATATATATATATCTGTCTGTGAAAAACTTTTGCAGGCATAGATAGACACTTTTTGTAGCAGTTGGAAACCACTTGGTGGTGGTAGTTACACCCTTTGCAACAGCATTTGTTATTTCAAAGTGTATCATACGATAAGTGTTGTTACACCCTCTGCAACAACATTTGTTCCTTCAAAGTGTATCATATGATAAGTGATGTTACACCCTCTGCAACAACATTTGTTCCTTTAAAGTGTATCATACAATAAGTGTTGTTACACAATCTTTTTTTCTTTATCTTTTTGTAAAAATTAAATTAATATATACCAGTCATCTTGTAACAGCCGATGAATGTTTAGGAATAAAAAGAGATATTTTTTGTAATAAGTAGCAAAAACATCACCATGAGCCTCGTCAATAGATCTAAGTTCATGTGTCCCGCTGCCTAAGTATGATTCGACGTCGCGCCGCCCATCACCATGCCCCATATCACCAAGGTACATCATCAAAAAGGTAATATTGCATCTTATTTATTTTGTAATTATGGTAAGTTAACATGACTAATTGATGGCTGAGGATGGCTGTCATAATTAAGCTAGGGGGAATGAATCATGTTGCGACATGGTCGTCGCATGATTTGTAATTATTGGAAAGATCTAGCAATTAAGGCACACGACCCAGGAGTTATTGTTACTTAATACCAAATCATACCGGAAAGGGTAAGGGCACTATTGATGAGACCTCCCCACAACTCACCATTAAAGAAAAATTCATTAAGTTGTACGAACCATGCATACCAAATATTAATCCAAATCTGCACCTACACCTCCCTACCACCATATCATTTACCCCTGTTGGAAGCATTGAATCACTATTCAGAGTGCGCAGAGAGGAGGAAGGTAGCAGTGTAGGTTAAAATAGCTGGAGTGTGTGCCGGAGGGAAGTTAAGCAGGTGGAACAACATTGAATTACAGAAGCAATGGGTGGAGCAGCAGGACGACATGAACCAGGAACTACAGAAGCCTTGGAAGGTTGTCCTAAGGTATGTCAAGTCTTCAAAGATGCAGGCTGGTTCGAATTCTTCCAGAAATTGAAAGGATTGGACAATGGTGTGGCCATGGAAATCACAAAGAACCTGGAAAGAAACCAGATGGAAGTTAGATGAATGAAATTGGAGGTCACTGAAGAAGTTATCGCTAGAGTAAAAGGATTGCCAGAAGAAGGGCAGAGATGGTTTACCAGGAAGGTTAATGTCCCCTCACTAAAAGGGGATTTTATTCAGGAAAGCGAGTTGTTGGTTAAGAAGGGCAGGGGAATTTATAGGTTGTAACTCCCCTAGCCATGGGCAGATGTTGCTCTCTTCCTCATTAAGTACATTACTTGTGAGGGAAGAGAAGCAATTGTGTTTAATTACCATTTCCCATTGTTGAACCATCTCCACCATCAGCAGCGGATTAACCTACTGTATTTCTTGTTGGGAAATATTAGACACATGGCCAAGGCTGTAAAAATGGCTGCACATCCAAAAACATGTGTTACAAACCACGACCTTATTAAACTCATCGTGTTGGATGCCTTGAGGCAATAGGGCAAGAATTGGGAAGAGTTCATGCGAAAAAGGCCCAAGACTGCTCGCAGAAGGCAAACAGAGACAGTTGGGGAAACTCCAGAGGTAAAAAGGAGCAACCGCAACCCTCGATAGTGAGGATCAGCAAGAAGTCAATTGATAAACTAATTAGCAACAGAAGGCCGAAGAAGAGGATAAGGGTTCGCGGACACCCAGAATCCCCATCTATGTCGAGAAAGAACAAGGAAACAGTCAAACAGAAGGATGAGGAGCAAGTTCAGTGAGAAAAACCTCCTTCACCTGGTAAGAGCGAAACCCAGTCCTTGATGTTGAAAATTGAAATTTTAGGAAAAGAGATTAAGGAATTAAGGGAACAGCTAGCAGTAGGAAAGGTAGAGCCAAGAGCCCCAGGGCTGGATATTTTGGTAGAGGTTATGAGCAGGGCTAGAAGGGGAGAAATACTGGGAACTTTGTGTGTAGCCTCTACTAAGAAGTTGGTGGAAGCCGGATTCAAAGTCTGTGCAGTAGATACTACCTCGGGGGAGACTCAAACCAAAAACTGGGAAGCTGTTACACCGAAACCTATCAAGGACATCGCTGATACACAAGAACCAGCAACCGATACAACACAATCCACAAAGATTGATCAAGAAATGGATACACAAGAACCCTTTGCTAACACTATTATTTCACGAAGAACAACAATGGAGGAGGAATTCACCCAAGTGGAGGAAGAGAAAGATAATATCCATGAGCCAATGGTCACTACTATTGTTACACAAGAATCAATAGCAGAGATCGAAGCTAGTCTGAAGGTAAACGATGAGCAAAAACCTATGGAAATTAGTGTTGCCACACAAGAACCAGTAGTAAGAGTGGAGGCTGACCAGGAAAATAAAGAAACTATGGTAAAACCCATTGACGAAGTTGTTGTTATATAAGAACTAGTAGCTGAGGTGGAACAGTTTCACCCTCAGAAGGATGCTACACCCTTAGTGGATGATGCATGTGGGAGAATGTCACGTCCTATTGAAGGATGGCATTCTAAGAAATTGTTGTTATTGGAAGAGCTGAAAAAGTGGAAGCAAATGGCACTCTCTCTACAAGAGGGAGTGATTCCGCTTAATGTTCATAAGAATATGATCGATTCCTTGCAAGAGAAATGGTTGAAGGAAGAATGGGAAAGAAAAGAGGAGGCATGGAGGCATAAAGAAATGATGAAGAAAAAGGATGAACAATTGTATCAACTGCATCTGGAGGTCTCTGACCTAACATTTGATAAGACCAAACTCCACGACATCACTCTAAACCTACTAGCATGTAGGCGGCCATCCCTGTCATACCCGATGTTCCTATGGGAATGTTACTATATATTTCAGTTGAGGGCAATTTATGAGAATAGGTCCTATTTGGGTTCTTTTACCTGCACCTTTTTGGAAAATTTTCAGTCCTGTGATTTTGATGATCAAAATTTGTTGTGTGAGTTGTTCTTGCACAACATGATGTGCGAATACGTGAGCACAAAGATGGTGTCGACTATCTTTTCTTTCATGGGAGATTTGCAGCTGTGGGCATTCCTCTCATTTATGAGGAATCAGATTGAGTGGAAACTGGATAAGAAGACAATAGAGACCAATGAGGAAAGGACAACACTATGGGTCCAGGCTGAACCAGGAATGGCCTATGAACTTCAGTGAGATTTTAGGTAGTTCCTAAGCACTCTGGAAAGGAGAGACCAATCGGCCATCTACAAAAGAAATATCGTGAGGGTCCGCCTCAACTTGTTTGCAACCATGAGGAGCTAAGTGCTAGTTGAATGTCTCAAGTGCACTGTGTCTTGCAGTGCATAATTGCAAGAAGGGGACCCACTAAGTATAAGAACTTCGTGGTTGTTGTTCCATAGGTGCTAGAATATGCCCAAATTGTGCTGACACTAGGGGCATTCTGGATTGGCCTCAGGTTTAGATTCCCTTTGATCTGGTTGCCATTAGAGGAGTATCAATCCGATTATCAGTTCTGTGATTATGAAGAGGAATCCTAGCCACGTGAGTTAATGGTTGATCAAGGATTCAAAGCTCTAGGAGACGATATTGTTGTTGCATACAATTTTATAGATTTCCATTGGGTGCACAGTAGACGGGTCTGAGATTATGCATGGGGACATGCAGTGACTTCAGTTGGGGGGGGATGTTGGGTGTGGTTTTTCACCCATTTTCAGCACCTTCTTCCCCTAGTTTTAACCTTTCTGTCCTTCAGACCTATGCCCTTATATGACCAAACTCCTTGTTTTCTTACCTTTTTAATCCATTTTACTGTCATGTTACTTTGTTATATTTTACTGAATAAATACGAGGCCTTATTTCTTTTTGTGGCTAACTGGACGAGCATTGAAGGAGCATGTTGGGAATTTTATCTTTTTCAGGTGTTGGCTCATGGAAGTAGATAGGCAGCATGAGTTGACTGCAGGAAAAGGTAGAACAATTCACTATTAAACCCTCAGTGTTGTTACATATCGCTGCTACATACTAGGTGCTGTTACAAATCACTGTTGTTACAGGTGGTTGTTGTTACAGATTGTTACTACACATCGATGTTGTTACAGGTTGTTGTTACACATTAGGTGCTATTACACCTTGTGTGGATCCACCGTTACACCAACAGTGTTGTCATCAGTTATGTCACATCATCTCGAACCATCATGTTATAGACATTTTTGTGCCTAACAGCATGGAGCATGAAATGTCCATAATCTAAGGGATCCAAAGTCCCTAAACATGTTGTTCCTACCCCTAGAGGAACAAGGCCAACTAACCACAGCAATTCACAGAAGTTCTCCACCTGAAAACACTCAAAAACAAGCCAATTCTGGATCATGTCAACTGCTCCACTGAGCATCTGCGCTGAATGTCAACTGCTACACTGGCTACCTACGTTGAATGTCAACTCCAACACTAGCTACCTGCACTGAGCGAGTTTGGACATGTGGCAGAGTCATTCCTCAAGGTGTCAATGCCGAGGAAGCTTCCAAAATGACACTTGCATCAAGGAATTCGACTGGTAATGAGCAAGAGGTTCCAAATCTCCAAGTGGAAGCAAGAACCTCCAAGTGGACTCACGAACTGAGAGAGGGAGAGGACACTAGTCAGATCTCAAGCTGACTCATCTTCTCTCCAAATATCTATATATGGATCTCACCTCCATGGGATCTAAAGGCTGGAATTTTGTGATTGCAAAGAATTGTTGTTGGTTTGTGGCTAGAAACATTGGGTGCTTAATGCTTTGAAGGGAGCTGAAGAAGGAATTCCATTCTGCTGGGAAGGAGATGCTGGATTGGAGCCCTATGGGTTGTATCTCTTCCTGAACTCTGTTACTTATCAATAAATCTATCTTGATTCTTTCCTATATGCTGGTGTATTTTGTATGATTGCATTAGTGTATTTGATTTACTTCTAATCCTGAATCATTTATGAATATGTATATTTGCCTTTGTATTGTGTTCTTCTCTTGTCGCAAGTAGCTGTTCTCTTGTCACAGGTAGCTGTTCTCTTGTGATCTCGTGGGATTCAAGTAGCTGTTCTCTTGAGCAAACGAGGAGACGAGTAGCTGTGGACACACAAAGAGAAGAGGATCTAGATCGAGGGACAACCGGAAGACAACGGTCAGTCTGCCAATCTCCCCTCTTTCACATTTCATAAAGGAAGAAATCATAATAGCTGTATTCGTTTGTTGCTAAGGCGCTGTCACACCTTAGGTGGATAGGATCGTCCTGCATAGGCATTTTTCCCCACAACAAATTGGCGACCATACTGGGGATCGAACCCAGAATCTCGATTTGCGTTGTTATGCTGGGGGCATGCAAACTTATCATCGAGCAGTTTTAGCACAAAGTTCATGCTCGTTAAAAAATAAACGCAAGATCCGAGCAGTTTTAACGCGGACTTCATGCTCGTTAAAAAATAAACATAAGCAATGAGCAAGAGTTTCCTCCAGTATTTAAGCTCATTTTAAAATAAAAAATGAACCTGCCCGGTAAATAACCACCGTGAATGTAATACCATCAGCCATTAAAGCCTTGGTCGTGTTTGCACCTGTCACCTCCACTTTTCATTTGGCCGATCGTTCACCTCCATATGATTGTTTACCCATTTTGAGGAACAGCTGTGAAGAGTGATTTCACCTAGCCATCCTTGTGACACTGCCGTGATTGGAAAATTCTAACCAGTACCTGGAATCTGCTGCTATCCCTGTTTATCACTCGTTCCTCAAAAGACGAGTCTTCTTTAAGCTCTTTTCAACTGACTCGTAAAACATGAAAAGATTGTCGAGTCTTGGCCTTCCAGCTCGTTAAAGGACCGGAAGTGCTATCCCTCCTCTAGATTTTAATCTTTTTGGACCTGAGGGATTATTGCACAAAAAGGTCGAGCGCTTGTTTTATTCGGCTCGTTAAAATTATCGAAAACTCATCCCTTCTGTATTGTTTTATACTTTTTCGGACTTAAGGGATTAGATGACGAAAATGGAATTTTGGAGTTAACTTTATGTACCTTTTCAGATTCTCTTAAAATGAAAAGGACCGAGTTATCCTTGTCGTTAGACTCGTTAAAATTATGAAATAGCGACAAACTTGTCTTTAGACGAGAATGAGTTTCACTATCGCTAGGCTCGTTAAAACATAGCGATGGGCTTGCCCAAAGGGCAGGTTATAGAACAAGCATATGTTATCCTCCTCAAGCTTGACAAAAATAAAGAGGTACTGGTCAGCAATGACTGGGGAAAAATTGGGAAAAATCAAGAAAACTTTGATGGTAGTAGGTCGCTCTTGAACATGACACTTTTCCTCCGTACCACATTTGGGTTGGGTTGTTTCATTCACCGGTCACATCACCATGGTCTCGCCATACCATCCATATTTGGGGTAATGCTACCAATCCATCGCATCAGTGTCGCCATATGTTCAAGAGAAGTCATTCAGAAAGAGTCAACCGGGTCCCATCCATTGCCATACATTATCCTTCATCCATCCATGACCGCCACCCTGAATCATATGTCACATATCGTTTTCACCTCCATTAAAATCATTAGCTCCGTTCCGTGTCACTGATGTGGGATTCATCAAGGCCCTCCTTTGACGGATCACTTCTTGTCGACATCAGCTCATTATCCAAGAAGTTGATCTAGGAACACCCCCTTTAGTACTTTGAAGCTTGCATGCCTCGAATGGCAAGTTTCTCACTTCCGGCGATAGGTATACATCAATGACCTTCGACCAGAAGATTTTGCGTGGTGTTCGACGCCAAGTCCTTTATTCACACCACGTGAATTGTACTGTAGTACCTTGAGGGTCATTATCATTATCGGTGATTCCTCTCACGCTTGTTAATGGTTTACATCATTGACCGGTAATCAAACGATGTCTTTCCATGTTCGACTTCAGCGCAATTCTCACATGGATCGACTTGTACTTAGAGTGAAGATCGAACGAGTTTGAAGACCCCGGATCTAGTTACATCCATCCGGGCTGCGATATATATTCAAGAAAGTTAAAGACATTTGACATGTACATCATTGCAGTAGATGATCATCCTACTCAAAGGATAATAATTTCGCCAAAATTATCTACCATCAGACAATCGTCTGCTCTATGTACAAAAATGAATTTATAAAGCTGAGCATGGGAATTCCCGCCTCAGCTAGATCATGAAAGCAGTATGAATCATAATGTATTGTATTGTATTTTATTACAGGTCTCCTCCCAGCAAATGGATGAACTTCGGACCCTCCTGGATAAAGCATTTCACCCGATAAACGGCCTCATACTTTAGGGGGCAACTGTTATAGAAATTTTTGTGCCTAACAGCATGGAGCATGAAATGTCCATAATCTAAGGGATCCAAAGTCCCTAAACATGTTGTTCCTACCCCTAGAGGAACAAGGCCAACTAACCATAGCAATTTACAGAAGTTCTCCACCTGAAAACACTCAAAAACAAGCCAATTCTGGATCATGTCAACTGCTCCACTGAGCATCTGCGCTGAATGTCAACTGCTACACTGGCTACCTGCGTTGAATGTCAACTCCAACACTAGCTACCTGCGCTGAGCGAGTTTGGACATGTGGCAGAGTCATTCCTCAAGGTGTCAATGCCCAGGAAGCTTCCAAAATGACACTTGCATCAAGGAATTCGACTGGTGATGAGTAAGAGGTTCCAAATCTCGAAGTGGAAGCAAGAACCTCCAAGTGGACTCAAGAACTGAGAGAGGGAGAGGACACTAGTCAGATCTCAAGCTAACTCATCCTCTCTCCAAATATCTATATATGGATCTCACCTCCATGGGATCTAAAGGCTGGAATTTTGTGATTGCAAAGAATTGATGTTGGTTTGTGGCTGGAAACATTGGGTGCTTAATGCTTTGAAGGGAGCTGAAGAAGGAATTCCATTCTGCTGGGAAGGAGATGCTGGATTAGAGCCCTATGGGTTGTATCTCTTCCTGAACCCTGTTACTTATCAATAAAGCTATCTTGATTCTTTCCTATATGCTGGTGTATTTTGTATGATTGCATTAGTGTATTTGATTTACTTCTAATCCTGAATCATTTATGAATATGTATATTTGCCTTTGTATTGTGTTCTTCTCTTGTCGCAAGTAGCTGTTCTCTTGTCACAGGTAGTTGTTCTCTTGTGATCTCGTGGGATTCAAGTAGCTGTTCTCTTGAGCAAATGAGGAGACGAGTAGCTGTGGACACACAAAGAGAAGAGGATCTATATCGAGGGACAACCAGAAGACAACGGTAAGTCTGTCAATCTCCCCTCTTTCACATTTCATAAAGGAAGAAATCATAATAGCTGTATTCATTTGTTGCTAAGGCGCTGTCACACCTTAGGTGGATAGGATCATCCTGCATAGGCATTTTTCCCCACAACAAATTGGCGACTCTGCTGGGGAAGAACTTGTTTATTCATTTCATTTGTGTTTCAGTCATTTTTTTACTTCATATACTTGACAACAACTATTGAACTGCATCTTTCCCGGATGCAAAGTAGAAATTTGCTGCTTTGTTCCAGTTGTTGGACTTGTCTATGATCTAAACTAGATCCACAAATGATTTGATGATCCTTTTGATAGTCTTTAGTACCCTATCAAAGTATCCCTCTGTTTATACCTTGCTTGTGTTTCTGATTTGGCCTGAAACAGTTGATTTTTGAGCATTTTATGACCCAGAACCCAAGGGAAACGAGAGTTTCTCTTTCAGCGCAACTGCTGTGAAGGCAGTCTGCATTTCAACGCAGGTCCCGAAGGGGCTACCTGCGCTGAATATCAAGTCCTCAGTGTTGAGGTTGCGCTGAAACAGTTTGGCCTTGTGCAGCTGGGGTTCTTTGTCCTCTGTTGCCCTGTTTTGATCTCTGTTTTTGCAGCCTTTAACCAGCATAGGTACCAGTCTGATAAGCCTTTTCTTTGCTAAGATTTCGCCTCTTTTTTGTACAAAAAGACTGTGAATGTTTTTATGTGTTTGTGGCGTCATTTACAGTCTTCCTTTGCATGAGTAAAGTAGTCATCTTGTAGCCTTTGATTCAGATTTGATTGTAATATTAGAAGAGAGTTCATTGGCTGTTTGCAGATTGATTATAGATTTACTTTTTCTTATTGGTTTGAATTTGTTCTTTTTGAAGTGTCAAAACAAGTCTTTATTTCGAAAATCGCAAAGTGATTGTAATCTCTTCTACCCTTGTTGATTTCGAAGAAAGTGAACTTGTTTGTATTGATCATTGTAAAAGCAAATTCAAAGTTGTGCAAAAAGCTTTCTTTGTAGGCATTTATACTAAGAAAGTGGAAAACAAACACTTGCATTGTGCATTTGCATTTTGATTAGTTTGCATGATTAATTTAGGAAAGAGTGCATTAGAGTGTGCTGATTGCTCTTTGAGAAAAGATAGTGTCTTTCTTTTCCCTTAGTAGCTAGGATTTTCAAAGTTGAAAAGATAATAAAGCTTGCTTATCATCTTAGACTGCATTTAGGAATTGTACCATACATCTCGTGGTGATCCTGAAAGGCAAACTTCTAAAAAATATCAACTTAAAATAAACTGAATGAAGCTAACAACGCTTTGCAACATAACGCACAACATAGAGGTCTAGGCTAGAGACGTGTTCCGGCGTCGTTAAGCCTAGTGACTGTCGATCTCGTGGAAGGTGGGTGATTCCTCCTGAGGGACAATAGCGCTAGTACGGATTGTGCTCCCACGTACCGTCGCGTATATATTGGGAGGCCCCTATAGGCATATATCCTTTATCCTTAGGAAGCCGTGTCGGCCGCCCTACTGATCGCAATGCAGTGAACACAGCATTCACGAAGATCGACCGCCCGTACCTTAAAAAGTATTCTGCGGTTTTGCGAAAATTTTGGCAGACCCTCTGCCTAGAACTCCAAAGCAGTTCCTTTTGGCCTTTTTCAGACTCTATAACAGAAAAAGTCCATCCGAGCATTTGTCACTTCGGGCTCGTTAAAACATCGAAGGAGACTAGAGTCATCTTTTGCTTTTTCTCGACTCTTTAAAATTGAAAAAGCAGGTTGTGTCTAAGCGTCGTTAAAATTTAGTTTAAACGGAATAATCATCACCATTCCCTCGTTGATCTTCGAAGTTAGTCTCTTTTCATCGTAAGTTCTTGTAGAATCGCTAGGAAATCTTTTGGGTAGACTAGATATGTCTGAACAACCATCGACATCCAGGACTGTGTCATCTGACACAGCAGCGGCAGAGCCTCCTGCTGCTAGCCCAACGATGTTCGATGGTATACCATCTGTCCCGGCAAGTTATCAACAACAAGCCGGAGTCCCATCAGGGACTGCTTCGATGACATGGTTAGTTCCTATTTCTTCATCCGGATTATCATCTGGTATTTCTTATGTTGAAACTCAACAAATTGATCCAATGTGTCTTCAAAGGCCAATCTACCCTTTAAGTACTGGATTGCCACCATATGGAGGGCAGTATGCCTTTTCATTGTTCCCCCCCGGAGAGCAACCATATGGGAGTTTACAACAAAGTTCAAGTCAAACTGGAATTACATACAGCGGATGGGTACCGATACTGCCTCAGCAACCAAGGGTTGGATATTCAATGCAACCAGTCCACCCTGTGTCGAATGTTGCCACTATACCTGGTATGGTGATTGCGTCGCAAGTACAAGCGCTACCTGTTGTATGTCAACCCCAAGTTTCTCAGGATGCCATACAACAGCCTCTTGTCTCGACAACTCAATCACAACCTCCGGTTAGTGCCTCCTTGTCTGGAGCGACTCAGGATCAAACAAGTACTATGACTCCTCATCTTGGTCAATCATCCAGTATTGGACAACAACAAATGGTCCAACAACCAGAGCTGGTTCAAACTCATCAACCCCCATTCCAGCAATCATATCAAGGACCTGAGCAACAAGTCTTTGTAAGTAATGGGCAATCGCATTTCCAAAGCAGTAATCAACAACCATATTATAATGGTTATGCCCATCAACCTTGTCAAAGTTGCCAGCATCAAATACATTATGCTGGTATGCAAAGACCCACTGCTCAGGCGATTCCATCTTATCCTGGATATGCTTCGCCTAACCTGAATCAACAGTTGCCCTTTGTAGCAACTCTAGAATTATCGGATCTAAACCGGCTGACGAATGATCCAATTGCTTATGCCCCTTGGTGGCCAGCGATTCTGCATAAACTTCCGTCAGATATTCCTAAATTTAATGGAAATCCGGGTGAAGATCCGTCGAATCATGTGATGACATTTCATCTGTGGTGTTCATCAAACACCCTGAATGATGATTCGATAAGACTTCGCCTTTTTCAGAGGACGTTAACGGGTCCAGCGGCAAAATGGTATATTGAATTGCCTAGAGCTTCGTTCGACAATTTCAGTACCTTATCCACGACTTTCTTAACCCATTTTCAATTACCGATAAGGTATGAAACGGGAACAGAACTCCTAACCAACTTCAAACAGACAATGGCCACTCACATATCTGATCATATACATGAGTGGCGACGTCGTCGTAGGATGGTAAAAACATACGTTCCCGATCATCTATTAGCTGAATGGTTTATCAAGTCATTACTTCCTGCCATCACGGAAGATGTGGCAAAGGGGGGAGTCATAACGGAAGAGCAAGTCATCGCTCGTGCGCAATATCTGGACTTGGTTTACACTCAGTCTGGCATGCTCTACGACAAAATACCAGATGCCCCTAGACCGGAATTCTCAATTCCTACTCCTCCTAAATCAAACAATGACTCTCATGCCGGCGATGGCGTGATTGGCGCAACAGACATGAAATCGACAAAGGCTATATCTAACAAGGCCCATAAGATTTCCGGTCAAAATGCAAATGAGGAACTTCTTGCCTCGGAAGTAAGTGCCGTGTCGGACGACAAGGGCAAACAACTGAAGCAACCAGGGGGCAAGAAGAAAAAGAAAGTGAGAAAAAGGAAACCCCTTGCGGGGTGTCATATATGCGATGAGGATCATTGGACAGCAGATTGTCCATACAAAGCTGAGCTTAAAAGATTCTTTAAGAGTTTGAAAACCTCAGCTGTGTTAATTGATCTGTTTCCAAGCCCGGGAACTGAACTAGTTGCTAATCAAAATGCTTCCCGATCCCAAGTGCTTATGTTGTCTGTATCAAAGCAGCAAAATTATGCCTTGACGAGGAATAAAGATTACAGGAATCCAAAGCTGTCGAACAACAAGGCTAGTGAACAACCTAGTAGTTCGACAACAACTTTGACCGAATTTGTGCCACCCATCATTCCTGAGCCAATGATAAAGTCACAAAAGGGAGCAGTACACAAATCGACATTTAATCCTTGTGCGAAAATAGCACTGATAGAGGACCTGGCCCAATCGCCGTCTGCTATGTCGACACTTGAGGTACCGCAAAATTGCTTCTCCCAAGAGCAAGCTTTATTATCAGCAATAGGTGGGATCGACCCAATGGATTCCAATCTTGTGGCCTTTGATCATAAAGGATATGACCCTCAGTTACCAACTCAACTAGCTTTCCTTATTCAAGTGAAAGCCCTCAACAAAACTATTCAGCGAACAATTATTGATGAGGGGGCATCTACATGCATAATGTCCATGAGTTGCTGGAAAAATTTAGGATCTCCAACCTTGTCGAGGTCTGCGATGACGTTAAAAGCATTCGACGGAAGGACATATACCCCATATGGTATCCTAAATAACTTGAAAGTTGAACTAGAGGGAAAAATGGTAGAAATAGATGTTGAAGTCATCGATGGGAATCTTGATTACAACATTCTACTAGGAAGACCATGGATATATGCCATGGCAGCTGTTGTGTCGACCTATTTTAGGAAGATTGCATTTCCCTTCCAAGGAGGAATTACAATCGTCGACCAACAAACATTTCTCCCCAACAGTTCACAAGTTACGGGAAGCATTCCAATGATCCATGGAAGGAATCATTCACTCCAAAATATCGGAGTAGGTCTCCTAAAAGACCCTGCCTTAATGGGTACTTTTGCCCTACTGCCTCCGAGTAATCTGGCAGAAGTGGCCACAGTGGAATATGAAACCTTCTACATCTAATGGATTTGAACTCCGAGGACGGTTCTTATCTCGTGTCAACCTCGCTAAAAAAGGAAACAAGGAGTCATGAGGATAGTTCTTTTACTGTGTCAACCTCATTAAAAAATGAAACAACCCCCTTTCAAAATCTCAAAGGTAAACCTTCATTCCAACCACCAAGTTGAATGCAATGAAGCTTGGGGGGCATGCACCTCGATTTGCGTTGTTATGCTGGGGGCATGCAAACTTATCATCGAGCAGTTTTAGCACAAAGTTCATGCTCGTTAAAAAATAAAGGCAAGATCCAAGCAGTTTTAACGTGGACTTCATGCTCGTTAAAAAATAAACATAAGCAATGAGCAAGAGTTTCCTCCAGTTTTTAAGCTCATTTTAAAATAAAAAATGAACCTACCCGGTAAATAACCACCGTGAATGTAATACCATCAGCCATTAAAGCCTTGGTCGTGTTTGCACCTGTCACCTCCACTTTTCATTTGGCCGATCGTTCACCTCCATATGATTGTTTACCCATTTTGAGGAACAGCTGCGAAGAGTGATTTCACCTAGCCATCCTTGTGACACTGACGTGATTGGAAAATTCCAACCAGTACCTAGAATCTGCTGCTATCCCTGTTTATCACTCGTTCCTCAAAAGACGAGTCTTCTTTAAGCTCTTTTCAACTGACTCGTAAAACATGAAAAGATTGCCGAGTCTTGGCCTTCCAGCTCGTTAAAGGACCGGAAGTGCTATCCCTCCTCTAGATTTTAATCTTTTTGGACCTGAGGGATTATTGCACAAAAAGGTCGAGCGCTTGTTTTATTCGGCTCGTTAAAATTATCGAAAACTCATCCCTTCTGTATTGTTTTATACTTTTTCGGACTTAAAGGAATAGATGACGAAAAAGGAATTTTGGAGTTAACTTTATGTACCTTTTCAGACTCTCTAAAAATGAAAAGGACCAAGTTATCCTTGTCGTTAGACTCGTTAAAATTATTAAATAGCGACAAACTTGTCTTTAGACGAGAACGCGTTTCACTATCACTAGGCTCATTAAAACATAGTGATGGGCTTGCCCGAAGGGCAGGTTATAGAACAAGCATATGTTATCCTCCTCAAGCTTGACAAAAATAAAGAGGTACTGGTCAGCAATGACTGGGGAAAAATTGGGAAAAATCAAGAAAACTTTGATGGTAGCAGGTCGCTCTTGAACATGACACTTTTCCTCCGTACCACATTCGGGTTGGGTTGTTTCATTCACCGGTCACATCACCATGGTCTCGCCATACCATCCATATTTGGGGTAATGCTACCAATCCATCGCATCAGTGTCGCCATATGTTTAAGAGAAGTCGTTCAGAAAGAGTCAACTGGGTCCCATCCACTGCCATACATTATCTTTCATCCATCCATGACCGCCACCCTGAATCATATGTCACAGATCGTTTTCACCTCCATTAAAATCATTAGCTCCGTTCCGTGTCACTGATGTGGGATTCATCAAGGCCCTCCTTTGACAGATCACTTCTTGTCGACATCAGCTCATTATCCAAGAAGTTGATCTAGGAACACCCCCTTCAGTACTTTGAAGCTTGCATGCCTCAAATGGTAAGTTTCTCACTTCCGGCGACAGGTGTACATCAATGACCTTCGACCATAAGATTTTGCGTGGTGTTCGACGCCAAGTCCTTTATTGACACCACGTGAATTGTACTGCAGTACCTTGAGGGTCATTATCATTATCGGTGATTCCTCTCGCGCTTGTTAATAGTTTACATCATTGACCGGTAATCAAGCGATGTCTTTCCATGTTCGACTTCAGCGCAATTATCACATGGATCGACTTGTACTTAGAGTGAAGATCGAACGAGTTTGAAGACCCCGGATCTAGTTTCATCCATCCGGGCTGCGATATATATTCAGGAAAGATAAAGACATTTGACATGTACATCATTGCAGTAGATGATCATCCTACTCAAACGATGATAATTTCGCCAAAATTATCTACCATCAGACAATCGTCTGCTCTATGTACAAAAATGAGTTTATAAAGCTGAGCATGGGAATGCCCGCCTTAGCTAGATCATGAAAGCAGTATGAATCATAATGTATTGTATTGTATTTTATTACAGGTCTCCTCCCAGCAAATGGATGAACTTCAGACCCTCCTGGATAAAGCATTTCACCCGATAAACGGCTGTTATAGACATTTTTGTGCCTCGCATCATGGAGCATGGAATGTCAATAATTACAGGGATCCTCAGTCCCTAAACATGTTGTTCTTACCCCTAAAAGAACAAGGTCATCAAACAACAGCACTTCCAATCAGTTCTCCACCTGAAAACACTTCAAAACAGGCTTATTTTGGATCATGTCAGCTGCTTAACTGAGCTTCTGCGCTGTAATGCAACTATCCCACTCTGTACCTGCACTGGAAGTCAAAAGTAATGAAGGCTACCTGCGCTGGGCGAGATTGGCCAAGTGGCACAGTCATCCTGCAAGGTGTCAACTGCCCAGGAAGCTTCCAAACTGACACTTGGTTCATAAGATTCGCCCTATCATGAGTAAGAGGTACTTGATCACCATGTGTAACCAAGGATCTCCAAGTGGACTCAAGAACTGAAGATTAACTGAAGAGGGAGAGGACACAAGGCAGCTTCATGTCAGTCTCAAGCTGACTCATCCTCTCTTCTTCTATCCTATATATAGAGCTCTTCTATGAGGTCTAAGGAGGCTGGAATTTTGTGTAAAGCAAGGAGGTGTTGTTGGATTACAGTTAGAGCTATTGGGTGATTGTTTTACTAGAGGTGAAGAGGAGAGTTCTTGCTGCTGGGGAGGTGCTGCTGGATTGGAGCCATCATTGGTTGTAACCTTCTCAGAACCCTGTTACTTCTATCAATAAAGTTTTGCATGTTCTCCTATATACTTGTATTGCATTGATGTATTGTATTTACATGTATATTTGATTCACTCTAATCCATGCATCAGTTATGAGTACTTGTATCTTGTAGTTTCCTCTCTCGTTTTGTGCAGGGCTTGTGTGTAGCTGGACTGGCAAAGAGAGCAAGGAGCTGGGAACAAGAGACAAAGAGAGAGGACAAGGATCGACTAAGCGAAAGACACCAGGTTGGTTAATCTTTCTTCATTCTCTCTGTACTTTCATAAAGGAAATCATCAAAACTTTACTTTCAGTTGTTGCTAAAGACTGTCACCTTTAGAGTAGGGATAGGGTCATCCGCATCGGATACTTTTCCCCACAACAAACTGGCGACTCCGCTGGGGATCGCTTCTTAAGTATCTTGTTGGTGTTTGTAGTATTTTGCTATTCATTTCTTGAAGAAAAGAGTACCAAATCGAAAAGCTTTTGACTATATCAAAAGCGAAGTAGAGGGACTGCTACTCTTGCTCATTTGCTGAGCAAATTCAAGATTTGAAGAGCTTATCTACAAAATACTCTTTACTCTTTGTGATAGATCTTCATCCTCTTGATCATACCTTAGCCTGTACTTGACCTATAGCTTTTTATTTCATCAAAAACAGTGCATTTTTGAGCTTTTTATGACCCGGAAAACTTTGTAGACGAAACTCTCGTGAGTCAGTGCAGGCTGTACACAGGCAGCCTGCATTACAGCGCAGGTACTCCCTTCGGGAACTGCGCTGAGAGTGGAATTGGCAGACTAGAACCTGCGCTGGTCCAGTTAGCCCTTGTCTTGCTCAGTCTTCCTATTGTGTCTTGGCCCTGTTTGCACTTGTTTTTTGGCTGATTGCTTGCTGGTTATTGTACTTGCTGTAAGCCACTTCTCCTTGACATTATTCCGCCTCAGTTGTGTGATGAAACTGTGAATGTTCTTTCAGTATTTCTTGTTTCAGTTACAGTTTCCCATTGTGAAAAGCAAACCAGTATAGCTGTGGCCTCTTAGATCCTGAACTGTAAAAGTATCTTTGTGATCTTATGAGCTAGTTTTATTACTGTTCATGGCTGTTTGAGTTTGTTTGCTCTTCATTTTTATGGTTTGAATCTATACATTTCCTGTGTTTAAACAAGTCTATCATAAGGTGTCTTTTTGATTGTGGACAAGCTTGTTTATTTCTACTTGAAATTAGATTCAAAATTATACAACAGTTTCCTTTTTGTCTAGCATCAACATTAAGGATAACGAAAAGAAATACATGCATTGTGCATTTTGCATTTGACTGTATGCTTGACGATTTAGGAAGATGTGCATTTTAGTGTGTGTTCTTTGATCTGTGGAAAAAGTTGTGTCCTTCTTTTCCCTCAAGTAGATTAAGGTTTTCAAAGTTGAAAGATTGAAAAGATTTGCTTCTCATTCTTAGATTGCATATAGGAAGTTGTATATATACATCTCGTGGCGAACCTGAAAGGCAAACTGTTAAGAAAGATCAACATTAAAATAAACTCAATTTACATAACAACGCTTTGGAATTTAACGCAAACATCTAGAGGTCTAGGTAGAGACGTGTTCCGGCATCGTTAAACATAGTGACTGTCGATCTCTACGAAGGTGGGTGATTCCTCCTGAGAGTCGGTGGCACTAACACGGACTTGAGCTCCCGCGTACCGTCGCGTATATTGGGAGACCCCTATAGGTTTTTATCCTTTATCCTTAGGAAACCGTGTCGGCCGCCCTACTGATCGCGATGCAGTGAACACAGCATTCACGAAGATCGACCACCCGTACCGTAAAACGTATTCTGTGGTTTCGCGAAAGGTTTGGCACACCCTCTGCCTAGATCTCCAGAGCAGTTTCTTTTGGCCTTTTTCAAACTCTATAACTGAAAAAGTCCAACCGAGCATTTGTCACTTCGGGCTCGTTAATACATCGAAGGTGACTAGAGTCATCTTTAGCTTTTTCTCGACTCTTAAAACATGAAAAAGCAAGTTTGTGTCTAAAAGCGTCGTTAATAAAATTTATTTTAAAGCGGAACATAATCACTTGTTATTCCCATGTTGATCTTTCAGTTGAAAAGTATGGAGCCCACCAACCAAGGAAGTAACCTTGGCGGAAGTCCAAATCCCTTCTCCTCTTGGGGAGATGTTGGTGCACCTCATATGGCTACATTGTCGCTTCCAGGATTGACAATCGGCCTCCCTGTATGGCTCTTTTCAACTAATGTAGTCTAGATCGCCACTAATCCTGAGCATTCGAATCAACAGTCAGAACAATCTAGAACTACCCACCAGCCTTCCACTTCTTATGATACTTCCTCTGATCCTTCGTCTTCGCAAGGTAAAGCTGGCAAAAGTCAGCCTCCCAAGGAGAAGAAGGAAAAGAAGAAGAGAGAAAAGAAGCAGAAGAAGCCTCTGGCGAAGGCGACTGGGGGCAAGCAGAAGAAAGCTGACAAAAACCCACACACTGCACCGACCGGCCCTAAATCGCCATGTGTCATTTGCAAAGGGATCCATTTCCATCGTGATTGTCCTTGTATTCCCCGGATACTAAGGGACTGGTCCCCAAGGTTGCACAATCCGGTAGCATCAACCTCTGGTTGTCATGTTGATTGCATTCCGTCAACTAGCGAGAGTGAAGGACGAAGAAGGGGACCAAGATCACCCTATCTATTGTGTGAAGGTCATCATGCCATCCACAAATGTCCATTCTTAGATGAGGCCAAGAGAGTTTTGGAAGATCGCCCGGTGTCACCGGTGCGACTTCCACCTGGATATCAAAAACTCGCGCCTAATCCCTCGATAGTTGAAAATCTGGTTGAACCACTCAAGTGGTCAGCTAAAGTGTCGGTCATTGAGAATGAACCTACTGAATCTAGACTAGACAAAAGTCTAAAGGTCAATACGGCAGTTGGCCCGGTTCTTCCTTCAGAGGTTCTATCGTCCAATGACCCCGTCATTGAAGACCCGTCTTCAAATGACACCGTCGCCGAAGAGTCGTCTTCATGCGACACCCTCACTGATGAGAACAAGGATGACACCATCCAGGTTCTTTTCATCAACACCGACTCCGATAAGCATCAGGGCAATGCGCCCATTCCTTTATCGCAGGAAGGAACATCATCAGAGTCATATCCGGCCGTATATTCGGTCCCACCGCCAAGCAACCTGGTTGTATCCTTTGATTGGAATCAACTAGGCAGACCCCGGTTACCAGCCAGTGTACCATTCAGAATCATTGTCCAGATCTATAGAATGATTATGGCTGGTACTATCATTGATGAAGGGGCGTCTGTGAGTATCCTTTCCTCTGTTGCTTGGAAAGCACTGGGTTCCCCGGCGCTTTTACGTGAGTTGAGAAATCTCTCAGGTTTTGATAAAGGAACCAGTCGACCATTAGGGATCCTCCCCGATGTACCTGTTACATTGAAGGGGAAGACCGTCAGGATGAACGTGTTGGTAGTTCAAGGACCCTTGGATTATAACCTACTCCTTGGACGCGACTATATTTATTGCATGGGAGCGATAGTCTCCTCACTCTTTAGAGTAATGTGTTTTCCACATGAAGGAAGGGTGGTCAAGCTCGTAGACCAACTTCCATTTCCGGGATCTCGCATCGTAAATAGTCAAATACCAATCCTAAATGATCTGTTCACTCAAGATTCGCCTCCGCCCCCGGTCCTCCTTCCCGATGAGCGCGAGTGATTCGGAAAGAAAGACTAGGACCCAGGGGGCATGCACCCTGGTCTGCTTCGGGCAGAAGAAACTCCGGGTATAAGACAGAATTTCCGCAGGAGAACATGACTAGTCCGTACCCCGTCCGTAGGAAGTGGGGTTGTTCTGGAATAATGATCTTTTGTTAAAGTTATGTGTTTGGGAATCATTCACCTTTGTCTAAAAAAGTGGGCAATGCCCGAGTAGGAATTCCCTTATTACAACAAGTAGTCACCATCTTTAAATTCAAGCCTCGCCCATCGAAACATATGTTTTGAAGGATAAGCAGGGGCAGTCTACTAAGAAGGAGACCGTATTGTTGTGACAGAGGGTAACCATCTTAGGACAACCCAATGATAGGCACCGCTGAAGAAAGAGATTGATCTGCGGCAGCAAATCGAACCGTCTTTGGAATAATAAGAAAGAGGCAAGCCTCCCTCAATAATACCAATGTTTTATCTTTGAGTAGTGTTCTTCTATTGTCATAAATAGCTGTTTGTTAAAAGTGGGCCGACGGGAAGCCTGAGTACTGCATAAGACCCCTTAAAATAATGAGAAGACAAGTATCGTTAGCATTAGATTAGCAAGATGACAAATAAATGTGAACACCCAAAGAAAAGCAGAAGTAGGGGAGAGGAGGGGCAGCCTCGAAATTCTATCCTATACCTGGGGGCATGCAAACTTTCTGGAGTGCAAGCTAGGGGCGGTTATTTATCTGGTTTTAAGATTAGCCGTTTCCAAACTTGCATGAAAGAAAGCCTGTGGGGCAAAAGTAAAATTTGCCAAAAGTGAGCACAGCTGTGGTAAGGCATAAGCTCTATAAAAATTGGTCCTTACGAGAGGCGTTCTTCATATGACTGGTATATCGAGCAGTTTTAGCATATAGTTCATGCTCGTTAAAAAATAAACGCAAATCCGAGCAGTTTTAGGACTGAATTTATGCTCGTTAAAAAATAGAAAAGTGTGAGCAAAAGTTTCCCTCAGAGTTCAAGCTCATGGAAAAAATGAACCGGTAAATAACCTTTTGAGATCGTAAATTCATCAGCCATAAGAACCTTGATCGTGTTTTCATCCATCACCTCCACTGTTCATTTGGCCGATCATTCACTTCCATTTGTGTGTTTACCTCTTTTGAGAAACAGCTGCGAAGAGTGATTTCACCTAGCCATCCTTGTGACACTGCCGTGATTGGAAAATTCCAACCTGTACCTGGAATCGGTAGCTATCCCTGTTTATCACTCGTTCCTCAAAAGACGAGTCTTCTTTCAGCTCTTTTCACTGACTCGTAAAATATGAAAAGTTTGCCGAGTTTTGGCCTTCCAGCTCGTTAAATGACCGGAACGCTATCCCCCCTCTAAATTTTAATCTTTTTGGACCTGAGGGATTATTGCACAAAAGGATCGAGCGCTTGTCTTGTTCGGCTCGTTAAAAGTACCGAACAGCCATCCCTTCTGTATTGTTTTATACTTTTTCGGACTTAAGGGATTTGCTGACGAAAAAGGAATCATGGAGTTGACTTTCTGTACCTTTTCAGACTCTCTAAAAATGAAAAGGACCGAGTTTTCCTTGTCGTTAGACTCGTTAAAATGATTAAATAGCGACAAACTTGTCTTTAGACGAGAACGAGTTTCCCTATCGCTAGGCTCGTTAAATCATAGCGATAGGCTTGCCCGAAGGGCAGGTTATAGAACAAGCATATGTTATCCTCCTCAAGCTTGACAAAAATAAAGAGGTACTGGTCAGAAATGACTGGGGAAAAATTGGGAGAACATTCAAAGTTTAATGGTAGCAAGTCACTCTTGAACATGACACTTTTCCTCCGTATCACATCGGGTTGGGTTGTTTCATTCACCGGTCTCATCACCATGGTCCTCGCCACACCATCCACATTTGGGGTAATGCTACCGATCCATCGCATCAGTGTCGTTATATGTTCAAGAGGGGTCATTCTGAAAGTGTCAACCGTGTCCCATCCACTGCCATACATTATCCTTCATCCATTCATGACCGCCACCCTGAATCTTATGTCACAGTTTGTTTTCACCTCCACTAAAGTCATTAGCTCCGTTCCGTGTCATTGATGTGGGATTCATTAAGGCCCTCCTTTGACGGATCGCTTCTTGTCGACTTCAGCTCATTATCCAAGAAGTTGATCTAGGAACACCCCCATCAGTACTTTGAAGCTTGCATGCCTCAATGGCAAGTTTCTCACTTCCGGCGACAGGTATACATCGATGACCTTCGACCAGAAGATTTTGCGTGGCGTTCGACGCCAAGTCCTTTTTTCACGCCACGTGAATTGTACTACAGTACCTTGAGGGTCACCGTCATTATTGGTGATTCCTCTCGCGCTTGTTAACGGTTTTCATTATTGACCGGTAATCAAGCGATGTCTTTCCATGTTCGACTTCAGCGCAATTCTCACATGGATCGACTTGTACTTAGAGTGAAGATCGAATGAGTTTGAAGACCCCGGATCTAGTTTCATCCATCCAGGCTGTGATATATATTCAGGAAATATAAAAGCATTTGCCATGTACATCATTGCAGCAGATGATCATCCTACTCAAAGGATGATAATTTCAGCAGAAAATTATCAGTCTATCTTCAGACGATCGTCTGTCATATGTACCAAAATGTATTTATAAAAAGCTGAGCATGGGAATGCCCGCCTCAGCTAGATCATGAGAATAATGATGAATGAAAAATAATGTATTGTATTGTATTGTATTACAGGGCACTCTCCTCAGCACTGGAACGAACTTCGGATCCTCTAGATAAAGCATTTCACCCGATAAACGGCCTCATACTTTAGGGGGCAACTGTTATAGACATTTTTGTGCCTCGCATCATGGAGCATGGAATGTCAATAATTACAGGGATCCTCAGTCCCTAAACATGTTGTTCTTACCCCTAAAAGAACAAGGTCATCAAACAACAGCACTTCCAATCAGTTCTCCACCTGAAAACACTTCAAAACAGGCTTATTTTGGATCATGTCAGCTGCTTAACTGAGCTTCTGCGCTGTAATGCAACTGTCCCACTCTGTACCTGCGCTGGAAGTCAAAAGTAATGAAGGCTACCTGCGCTGGGCGAGATTGGCCAAGTGGCACAGTCATCCTGCAAGGTGTCAACTGCCCAGGAAGCTTCCAAACTGACACTTGGTTCATAAGATTCGCCCTATGATGAGTAAGAGGTACTTGATCACCATGTGTAACCAAGGATCTCCAAGTGGACTCAAGAACTGAAGATTAACTGAAGAGGGAGAGGACACAAGGCAGCTTCATGTCAGTCTCAAGCTGACTCATCCTCTCTTCTTCTATCCTATATATAGAGCTCTTCTATGAGGTCTAAGGAGGCTGGAATTTTGTGTAAAGCAAGGAGGTGCTGTTGGATTACAGTTAGAGCTATTGGGTGATTGTTTTACTAGAGGTGAAGAGGAGAGTTCTTGCTGCTGGGGAGGTGCTGCTGGATTGGAGCCATCATTGGTTGTAACCTTCTCAGAACCCTGTTACTTCTATCAATAAAGTTTTGCATGTTCTCCTATATACTTGTATTGCATTGATGTATTGTATTTATATGTATATTTGATTCACTCTAATCCATGCATCAGTTATGAGTACTTGTATCTTGTAGTTTCCTCTCTCGTTTTGTGCAGGGCTTGTGTGTAGCTGGACCGGCAAAGAGAGCAAGGAGCTGGGAACAAGAGACAAAGAGAGAGGACAAGGATCGACTAAGCGAAAGACACCAGGTTGGTTAATCTTTCTTCATTCTCTCTGTACTTTCATAAAGGAAATCATCAAAACTTTACTTTCAGTTGTTGCTAAAGACTGTCACCTTTAGAGTAGGGATAGGGTCATCCGCATCAGATACTTTTCCCCACAACAACGGCCTCATACTTTAGGGGGAAACTGTTATAGACATTTTTGTGCCTAACAGCATGGAGCATGAAATGTCCATAATCTAAGGGATCCAAAGTCCCTAAACATGTTGTTCCTACCCCTAGAGGAACAAGGCCAACTAACCACAGCAATTCACAGAAGTTCTCCACCTGAAAACACTCAAAAACAAGCCAATTCTGGATCATGTCAACTGCTCCACTGAGCATCTGCGCTGAATGTCAATTGCTACACTAGCTACCTGCGTTGAATGTTAACTCCAACTCTAGCTACCTACGCTGAGCGACTTTGGACATGTGGCAGAGTCATTCCTCAAGGTGTCAATGCCCAGGAAGCTTCCAAAATGACACTTGCATCAAGGAATTCTACTGGTGATGAGTAAGAGGTTCCAAATCTCCAAGTGGAAGCAAGAACCTCCAAGTGGACTCAAGAACTGAGAGAGGGAGAGGACACTAGTCAGATCTCAAGCTGACTCATCCTCTCTCCAAATATCTATATATGGATCTCACCTCCATGGGATCTAAAGGCTGGAATTTTGTGATTGCAAAGAATTGCTGTTGGTTTGTGGCTGGAAACATTGGGTGCTTAATGCTTTGAAGGGAGCTGAAGAAGGAATTCCATTCTGCTGGGAAGGAGATGCTGGATTGGAGCCCTATGGGTTTTATCTCTTCCTGAACCCTGTTACTTATCAATAAAGCTATCTTGATTCTTTCCTATATGCTGGTGTATTTTGTATGATTGCATTAGTGTATTTGATTTACTTCTAATCCTGAATCATTTATGAATATGTATATTTGCCTTTGTATTGTGTTCTTCTCTTGTCGCAAGTAGCTATTCTCTTGTCACAGGTAGCTATTCTCTTGTGATCTCGTGGGATTCTAGTAGCTGTTCTCTTGAGAAAACGAGGAGACGAGTAGCTGTGGACACACAAAGAGAAGAGGATCTAGATCGAGGGACAACCGGAAGACAACGGTAAGTCTGCCAATCTCCCCTCTTTCACATTTCATAAAGGAAGAAATCATAATAGCTGTATTCATTTGTTGCTAAGGCATTGTCACACCTTAGGTGGATAGGATCGTCCTGCATAGGCATTTTTCCCCACAACATATCATTTGCTCAATATTGTTGCACCGAAGTTGGAAAAGTGGGTACTATTCCACATCACATCTGTCGGTAGTAGGATTGTTTATTTTTGAGGCAACAAGACTCAAGAAGTTGTAACTAATGTATATCTATTTAGAAGTAGGTTGCAACTTCTTTATTTTTGGATCAACATGAGAATCAGAGATTCTCATGACTGATCTGTTTTCTAATTTTCAGGATGTGATAGTTATAAAAGACTCGACTTTTTATGTATCAGAGGGGCATATAGAGGAGTACCGCTACTCTGTTTCTCTAGTTTTTGAACTTATTTTAATATCAATTGGCACGGTGATGCTGTTATTTCTTTCCAACTGATTCGTTAATCACTTTTTGTGTCCTTCCTACGCCCTGGTAAGGAGGAAGGGCCCTCCTCTTTGGCAGGGATTGTAGTGATTAGGTATTGTACATTTTAGTTTAGTTTATTGATTTATGGTTTCTCGTTGTTGTTGTTGTACAAATCGTGGATTGCATTCACTACTATTTCTATTTACCTTATGTTGCTACACAAAGTTAAACAACAAAGGAATAGTAACCAACTGGCATAGATTTTAGTTTTGGTGTGGCGTGCCTTTACTTCAATAGTTGTGAGTTGTGATTTAATTATGTGGAGAGTTTTTCTATATCTACATGCATGATTGATTCATCAATTTAGATCAACGACATCTTTTACAGTTTTTCTACACTTTCTTATGCTTGGATGGAGTGTATCAGCACAGATAGTGTGAACTCCATTGAAACAGTAAGACCTACCTTGGGTTGAAAATTAATGTGGCAATCTAAGTCAATTAAGGTTGATAAAACAACACTACATCTACCACACTTAATTCTCTAGTAGATCTATGCAAAAGGGTAAGTAGATCTCCACACATCCTTGCTTTGTAAATTCTTAACTAACATTTTCATGATTGAATTTTTTCATGGTTAAATAGCTTTAGATCCCTTTATCTGTCTACCATAGGTTCTAGGAAACATGAGAGGGTTTTATTTCCATATATTCATGCATTAATCCCTACAACATTATCATCGGGGAACCTTGCTCAACCTCAAACCACATCGGGAATCACATCTCAACCCAGAATCCAATGGAAATGAGGAAGGTCCTATGGGTCACTCTGACCTCATGTGATCTCATAGGGGAGCATACATCTATCACCCTATGTCGAGCAATAGGTGAGATACAATATCTCATCCATATTATTTCTTGTTAATCTTCCCAAGAATGAGCCTTAAGAGTCATGTGGTATAAGATCTACATCATAATATTTATTAGGTGAGATACTTGACTTACGAAAGGTAAGGATCACACACCCCCAACCTCTTTCAACCTATTGGCCAGATGGGAAGTGACAATCACAATAAGCTCGACTTGTGGGTATTATACCAACTGGGGTATACTTTGAATAGACAAAGATAGTGGAGCTACATATTCCACCTTATGGGTGATAGATAGGGGTGATACTCTATTGTCTATAGATCCCTCAACCCCAGGAGCCCTACGTCTCAATTCCTCACCCTAGGAGCTTAAACAAGGGGAAAGAGTTGGCTTAGTTCCCTCGATTAGGCCCACTCTCTATAGATTAGAAACATATCAACATGCTCATATCTAATACTTGCATAAACAATTCACTTACTCATCCTCCCTCTCACAAAGGAAACAACAACAAACCTTAGCTTTGTCTCATACAATAGCACTACCTCAAGACAAGGATATATCTTAGTCCTAGAAATATGTGGGAATATTTTCCAATCAGATCCCACTTTTTATTGTCACAATATATCACTATCTTATCCAAAACCTTCTCAAATAGCTCTCCAAATAGCTTCCTCAACCATACTTCCCCATAACTAGTCATGCTAGCAACAATGTACTGAACTTCGATCATACTTTAAAGATGCAAACTTCTATTTCCTGCTTATCCATGATATCATTGTAGATCCCAACCTAAAGCAACACCCAAAATTGTTTTTTTGGTAAACAATGTTTTCAGGTCGAGACAATATTAGAGTATCTATCCAGTCATAGATTTCCTATACTATATCTTAAACCAAGAATGATCATCCCATGCAAATATCTAAAAATTGGCTTGTTGCCAACCAAATGTGTATGAAATGAAGTAATCATGAATTAACTCAGGTCGTTCTCTACACAACATATGTATAGATGGATGTTACAAGGAAAATCAATGCTTCAATCAACTGTCGACTACCAAGTCAAATTTAGCCATATCTCTGCATAACTTCTTGAAATTCAACTCTATGAGGGTATCCATCATTCCAAATAACTTTACGATATCCTTTTTTTTTCCAAACTCCTAATCCCAAAAAGTAATTAATCATGCCAATATTCTTCATCACAAAATTCAAAGGCCAACTCACTCTTACTTTGATCATCAAACACTTATCATCTATCAATAATAGATTGTTAGCATGTAAAACCAAAATCTAAGGCATACCTTGGGCCACTTTTGAAGTAGAGGTTCCAATTGACACATCTTCCAAGCTTCACTAGGTAACTGTCAATGCAAACATGCCAAGCTCAAAAAGCTTACTTCAAACCATATAATGCTTTCTACAGTCATAATACTGACCAAACCAATATGTCCAACGTCAAACAAATTAATATTGTGAAACCAAATCAACTAAGTCTTCTTTATCAAGCCTTAAACGTCAAATCAAAAATTTCCTGCCAATATCACAAACTCTTCAAATGAGGTGCCAGGAAGAGCTCACACCCAAATACCAGGATACAACCTTGTATATTTGTTCTATTATCAGTTCAAATAATGTGCCAAGTGCCAATGATGCCAATACATAATCAATATAGAATACCAATATTAGTCACTATGCCCAAATAACACTTTTATTTCACATCAAGGAAAATCGCCATTATCAAGTACCAAATCAAAACCATAACTTGCTGTCATTGTGAATGCAATCAATCCATATGACAAAACATATCCTTGAATTCTCAATCACTATGAAAAAATTCCAATACTACTCATATATATTCAGTCAAGTCAATAAGTCAAATCTTGACAAACTCTTGCAACTATTACCAAATACTATCACATACTAGCTCAAGTGATCAAACATCATACTAATATGCATATTTCAATCCCCTACAAACACACGATTAACTAAGGCATTCCCATTATCCATAATAGTTCAATCATTATGTAAATCTCAAAAACTTCCCTACTCATAGAACTCTCAATTATCAACTCCATGTCTATAGGTCTGTCATACTCCTGGTGTGTTCTTGGTTTCATGCATAATATTTTAGTGTTTTTCTTCTACAAGCTCAATCACACTCATAGACCTTCTTCCTTGTGGTTGTAAGGCTTATAACCACACCCTTAAGCCTTTCTCCCAGTAGTTGGGGCTTGGACTAGGAGAAAACCTTTTTTGCTTAGTTCAAAACTTGACAAAACATTTTTCAATAACATAAAATGTTTATTCATGTCAAGAATCCTTCCTTTAATAATCAAACGTCTTTTATTCATTTTTTGCAAATAATAGGTGTTGGGATCTTTTGGATAGTTTCTTCCTCTGAGTGGGAAGCCACTTCAGTCATCATTATTCAAAACATCAACCTATCTATCATATTACTATTATGCATGAGCAATACTGTTAGGTCACGAAGTCAAACTATATCAGGTTCTAAAAGATATATTCATCATATTCATAACATATCATCATTAACTGCTTCATTGTCACATATGAACATGTCATCAAATGTCCATCAAAGTTTAGTGTCATATAATTATATCAATTGTCAAGCATATCTGCATACTATATGAATTATAATCACAACATCACTTCTTTGTCATATTTTTCAACCATCATGTCAGGGCATCCAATTTTACCACTTATCAAAATTGCCAATATTATCAACACCTACCAAGGTCAACAAGAAGATCCTGAATAACAATTTTATTGTTACACTTTTATTATCAAGGTTACCATGCTTATCATAATCACTATCAATAGTATGAATTTATCATATATCAAAATCAATGTTTATAGCCAAATTTTTGTCCAAAAATGTAAGACACTTGCAAAATATCAAGAGTACCAATATATCACATGTGTCAGAAATAAAACTTACTTTCATATGTACATATGAGTCATTCATGAAGATGATATTCCTGTCATACTTTAGGCCTTAACTTGCCTTCCAATCTTGCAGCTAAATCATAACATTTAAATAATACAATAGACATACCTCGTAGTATTTAGATACCTTTTCAACTTTTACCATTTATTGTTATTGGTAGCTAAAACACTTTTAATTTGGATGCTACTTTGGAAAATTCCAATAAATTTCATCAAATACCTATTTCCTTTTCTAGCACTAACTCTTATATTCCTGCACTAACCATGTTTTCTTGCACCTTAGATGATCATCAAGAAGGATTTTCTTATCACATCTCATTAGGAGGTTAGAAGTATTCAAATACTCAAATATGTAAGAAGTATAAGCAATAATAAAAACAATAAGTCAAAATAATAAGTGTCACAAAGAAATGGCATAAATCCAAAAGGTACTTATCTCTAACGAGAAGTGATCATCTCCCTCTTGAACTAGTGTTCAAGGGTCATTACCGTCCACTATCCATATAATAATATTTCCTTCAATATATCCATTAACTTAATAAATAACCAACGCCTAATTGAGATTTGACCCAACTAGGTTTATGTTAGAAAATCTCCTTATCAATCACGCTAGGGTTTCTAGACTGCAAAATTCAAGCCTTTATCATTCTCTGGGGTTTCTTACAAACACTAACCTCATGATATACATCAAACCCTAAGAATCATATTTCCTTTCAAACCCTTAAATTCGTTTAGGTCTCCTCCAACTTATCTTGCTTCCATCAATGGTGTTTATATAAGGGTGGTATTCATTGACTTTTCCTCAGCCCAACTCTCATACCATGTTAATTTTTCTTAGGGATATATTGTTATTGACTTTAGATAATTGCATTTCATAATTTACACATTGAATTCACCCAAAAACATTATTACATTATCCAACAACATATGAAAATTTGTAAAATGAACAATATCATCAATAGTGCAGCTGAACATAAAGGAACAATAGAAGAAAATAATTCACACGTAGAGAAACTAGGATTGGTCGAAGACCAAGAAAAAACGTCACAAGGAGCAAAAACGTTTCAAATTATTCATTTTATTAGATTATCATTTAATTTTTCAAGAAAGAGAGAAAAATGATCCATATCTTCAACCACAAAACTATCCATCAAAATCAATAGAACAACATCCAAGAGATGAACCCAACAATTCTAATAATCACAACCTTGATTCAAAATCCTACGGTCAATTGTCATCAATTTTCGAGATCTGTAGCAAATTATGGTCAATTATCAAAATAAAACCTTAGGTTCCAACCATAGGGAGAGAGAGATGTGCTTGCGGTTGAAACCCTCCAAATTCACCCATAGGCTTGTGTTCCTATGGTTGCAACCAAAAATATCATGTAGCATCCATGTGGCTGAAACCTAAGAACCTAACCAAACGTTCAAGCTTCATACTCTACAATTTCATACATATATGAACCAACCTATGAACTATGCAAGCCAAAATAAAGAAAGAGGAAAAGTGATGATGTATGCATGAGAGTCACTTAACTTATATTTATAGACATCCAAGGGTGTTCAATTTCCTTTTGGGTTGACCTATCCTTTTTGTGCACATGGAGGTTTTCATATTAAAATATATTTTTCCTTAACCAAATTAAATTCTTCCAAGGGCTAGTAGGGGTCATCCGTGATGAGGAATATTTTCCAAAGGAGGAAATTTGTCCCTGATCTGCCAAAATTAACAAAGCATTGTTGAAAGAGATGTGATCAAATAAATGGGCCTTTGACTAAATCAGATAACCGCAACAATCATAAAGTGTGATACACCCCTAACATGAAAAATTATGTTGGTGTAGAATGCCAAGTAAATTCTATGAGAAATAATGGTTCCCACTATGTCACGTGAGACTATCCCGAAAAGGTGGGGAGAAATCAAGGTACTACTTTGATTCTGGAAGATGGGTGTTAGTGTTGACAAAACATAAGTGCCAACTACCCGAAAAAATGATTCCATTAAATCCATATGAAAAAAAGGAAGATGTTGTAACATAATGGGTCAAAGGCATGATAGAAAAAGTTGACAATATCGGAGAGATATGGAAAACTAGTACCATGTGGGGTAGGGTCTCCTGGGAGTTTGTGCTAACAAATCCTGTAGACATAACCCCCAATCTTACCAACATGGGTTGAGGGGAAAAATGCTATACAACTATCACTAGGGCCATGTTTGGAAAATTGAGAGTTGACATGACTTGGTGTGAAAAAAACCTAGTGAAGGATTGAGAAAAGGGATCTGAGTAATTTCGTAAGGGATAAAGGGAGGTTCATTTTTCATAACATTTGGTTTTTCTATATTTGGTGGTTGAGTATCTTGAGGATGATTACTATATGATGTGGTCATCATACATATAGGAGTTGCAAAAACTAGTGTGATGGCTAGTGGGTCTCCTGGGTATGTTCCGAGGAGAGAGGAGGATTTGAACATTCTTAAACCGAATTTGGTCAAATAAGGGACCAATTCATTTTGGGACATAATGAAGGGTAACACACCATCTGGCGAGGAAGATGTAATTGTTTCATAGTATGTTAATTGGTCTATGGTAATCATTTTTCCATTATGGGGGAACATCATGGTATGAAAAACTGATGATCCCACTGCCTTCATGGCATATATGTAACTTCATAGAAACAAGATGTTGTAATCTTAAGGAGACATCAAGGACTTCAATATCTATGAGAATTGATTTTCTAGTGAGTTAAATGGCGATAGCCTCAAAGTTTCCTACAGGTGACAGAGGGTGTCCATCATATTTCCTCAATGTGATGGAGCAAGTAATGATTTTAGGGGATCCTAGTTTCTTCCAAACTAACTTTGACATAATACATGTGGACACGCAGTTGTCCATAATGAACCTATGAATAGTGGCATTTTGAATTGAAACTGAAATATTAAAGGAGACTATAGATGGTAGTCATGGATTTTATTTATCCAAATCAAAGGTGATCAATCGTGAATCTGAAGGGTTAATTGCACCAAACATAGAAATAATTATTTTCCATTGAGTTAGACATGTTTGAAGGACCTTTAATGCTAACATGGTTGATGGAGATTGAGTAAGGTCATCAATGATACTATAGATATATGATGCCTTTCAATTATCGGCAATGTGATGTAATGGTCCTTTGACCATCTTGGGAATGTGTTCAATTGGGGGTAATTGTATAGTTAAAGGTGGCGTAGCTATATTGGTGATGGGGATTGTTGAAGGATTAGGTTCCAGATGGGTTACAAAATCATGAATATGGGTTTCAAGTAGGACATATGTTCCTTACATATAGATTTCATGGCTTGTAGTGTCATTACAATTCCCCCCTACTTGGTTTGTATATTGAGGAGTGCCAGCCTCGTACTGAGTAGCTACTTCAGGTTGTTAACTTGCTCCCCTCTACCACCTAACCTCCCTCATGTGTTTCAAACCTAGGAGTTCAGGGCAATGATCGGTGTAGTTCCCATACTCTCTGCAAATAACACAATAATGGTTTGTCTAGACACTAGCATTCTTATTTTTCTTTTGTGGGTTAATTGTACCCTTATTTTGGTTTTGGTTTCAGTTAGGGGGAGTTCCCCTAGTCAGTGCTTGTGGTTGTTTCTTTTGTTGTTGGTTGTCCCCTATCCTTGGTCTCCTTTTAGTTTATTCTTCATTTTTTTTTTGTTAGAATTTGGTGGGTTTGCAGTGTTGAGCTCTTCAAACCATTTTTGTTGTTGAGGGAATAAAGGTTGAAAAAGGGTAACCCCCATGTTCTGCTAAGTGGAAGGTTATCTTGTTGTGGTTCTTCGTAAAAAAAATAAGGATTCACTTGGCTAGGGTTTGCATAGGTAGGCTCAGAGGTTGAAATTTCTTTCAAAGTGTGTGTTGGGTACCTATTCCCTTGCATTTGAGGGTTTTGAGGAGGTGCATGTTGATCAGGGTAGTATCCAATGCTTGATGGTGTTGGTGTTGTCGGTGGCCCACCAAATGGTTGAAAATGAGGTTGTGTATCGTACATATTACCAGGAAATTGGAAGGTATTCCCTGTTTTATTTTGAGTAATGTTCCTAATCAAACCATCTACAACATTTTATGCTCCACATTTATCTTGAACAAAGGAATGTAAGTGGGGAGCATCAAGGATTAGAGAGTAAAGGTACCCTGATTGTGTGTAGATGAGCTCAAATTGTTGATATTTACTAATGACATATTCTTCTAATTGTGGCATATTTATGGTGACATATTTAGCAATTGTAGGAAAAAGAGTTTTTAAGAAGAAATCTAGAAGAAGGGGTGTTGATATCTCCACTTTGCACTGACTATGACGCTTTGACCATTCATGAAAATGGTTTGAACTATGGGTGGAGACATTTTTCTAAAAGCGGGTTAACAATTCCACTCCTATCTCATAATGAACTTGGAGCGGGAAGAGGGTGAGGAAATATCTTGTTAAGGACTAAGGTTCGATGGGAACCTACCATCTGACTTACATACCATTTTGTAGTGGGACCAGTGAAGGTGCATTGAAATAGTCTTAGATGAACTGAGTCCTCAATGATACTATTGGAACAACACCATAAATGGAAAGTCATAATATGGTTAGTTGGATGTCCCCCCTATTTTCCTTTGAATTTAGGGATATCTAAGGGTAAATTAGCTGGCATAGGGTGCCATTACTGATTATGTACAATCATATCATTTGAGTTTTGTAAGGTCTGGGAGATTTAATGAAGCTAAACAAATGGAATTTATTGGTATTTTCAGTGTTAAAATGACCTTGAAATGGTGTGTTCCCAATGGGGTAGTGTTGGGAATCCCCTAAGGGGTGGTGAAAGGTTACCTTGAGAGGAAGTAGATCCTATCAAAGTTGCACCACGAATGGCTATGCTAAATAAGATGGATGGATTTTATCTCATATGTCGAAATTGTGAGAGACCAGACACACCTCCTAGTAATGGGGGAAGGTCTTGAATGCGTCTAGAACGATGGATAACCCTTGGGTCCCCTATGGTGCCCTAGTAAGTTTGTGGAAAGATACCTTGAGGGGGGCCATTTTTAGAAAACCAAATGAATCACATACATAAGGAAAAGAAAAAATTATTGTAGAAAACCCTGAAATTTTCTAAAACTTTAGTCACCCAAGAACATTGTTATTACAGTAGTGGATTCACCATTTGTTAGTGTGAAATTTCATGGAAGGTGTACCAAAACCACTTCACTTAAGCCACTACGTGACAAGTGACCCTAACAACAAGTTGATGGTTGCTAGCAATTCAGATCTGAAACAAAAAATGGAAAGCCTCCAATAAAAAGTATAGACGATCCATAATAGAAAGCAAAAATAAAAACATCCAATGCAATAATGCAAATGAAAAGACTTAATTAAATAAATATTTTATTAAAAACACCCGGTGAAGGAGATCTACAGGTGGTTTGTAAGTCCCCCTCCATGGTATGGGTCCTTTGATGTCCTTGACGCTTCATAAAATGGTATTCTCTCTCAATATGTGAAAAACCCAGACAAAATGCGGAGAACTCAAAATGGGATTTCAAGAGAAAAAAGATGATAATGGTGACGATGATTATGATCATGCCCAAGAATGAATGAAAAACCCTCCTATTTATAGTAAAGTATTGAGTTAATCTTGAAAATTGAGAATAATAAAATAATATTAACCAAATCAAGATCTAGCCACTTGGAATACTTTATTATATTTATTGGAGAGGGAAAACATATTTAAAATGGTTAAATATCTTTATTTAGAAATAATTAACAAATAAAATGATTTATTAATTATTTCGCAAGAATTAAAAATGGTGTGAAATCAAATAATTATTAAATAGTGATTTAATAATGATTCTAATAACAAAAATAAGTAAAAATAAATAAACAATGATTTATTTAAATATTCCTAAGGGATTTAGTCAAATGTGACATGGAATAGCTATTTAAATAGTGATTCAATAATTATTCCTAGAGAAAATTAAATAAATAATTATTTATCTAATTATTCTCATGGGTTTTTTTATTTAAATCAAAAAAATAATTTAATAAAAGTTGTTTACTAAGTTATTTCCCACGGTGAAAGTGATTTTACTATGGTAAAATTAAATCTACATGGTGTATTTTGATCCACCTAGTTAGAAATGGCTAGGTGATCATTTTTTGGTGATAACAGTGAGCATATAGGGTGATGAAAAAATTGGTGCTTTAAGAAACGTTTTGGAACCCCCCATAGGTTTTCCACAAGGGTGCAAGTGGGGAGGGCCTACTCTGTTTCTTTACTAACACTAATTCCTTGTCCCAAAATAAATTAAATTGGTTAGCTAAGTGTGATAAGAGTCGATTTGAGCAAAACAAGTAAAAATATCTGTGGATAATGGGCCACTTCTTTCCTACTTAAGTTATGTGTAATGTTCCAATTAAAAGGGAGATGGTAGGTAGTATTTTAGAGCTATTTAGTACCCCCCCAAAAAAACAGGTTTGCCACAAGGGTGAAAGGGATGGAGGACTAATCTCATTCTTAATCACACTACTCCTAGTCCCAACATACAAAAGTTTTAAAGAAAATATAAGAAAATTACTCTAATTATGACGGTTAGTAAAGAAAAATTAAAGCTTATCTAAATTATAAAAAATTCCAAGAGTGTAGATAAATAACTAATGGATACCAAAAGACTCAAGAAAAGGAAATTACAGTGAAAATTGTGCTTCTCTATGTGTCTTGTGGATTATGTTCTGCACATTTACAAGATCCACGTGACTGTTTATTGTAGGGAATAATGCTCGGTTGAACAACATGAAACCCTCTCATGTTTTCCCGAGAAAGACAAATCAAGGGATCTATTATACCATGGTCAGAGCCATTCAAAAATGCGAGTAATAAATTGGAATTTAAAAAGTAAGTGTAAAGAATAACCTTATTATCCTTGTATGTAGATTAGTTGGAGCAGTCAACATGGTTAAGAAGTGGTCCTAGACCACTCGAAAGAAAAATCCTACACACAAAGAAATAAAACACAACTTTCACAACATAATAACTTTTATCAAACCAAAAAATTAACAAATTAGTAGTTATACATCATTGTATACATCAATAAGAGACCATCTTCCAAACCATCATTAGACAAGCACAAGATGCATAAGCAATGAACAATAATCGGGAAGAAACAACAGTAGATCTATATATTAAGTGAATACATGGAATATTACAACCAAATGCAATTGCAACATGACCTCCTCCAACTCCTAGTTATAAAAATTCTCTATCTCAAGAGATATCTTGATAGAATAACAATATACAAATTCAATCCCATTATCAATGGCCTAGCCTTCAATTTATAAAAAAAATGAGGTTATGAAGACTCCCATTCCTTCCTAGGTGCATTTTTGGGAAAATCGATATTGGGGTGGATGAAGTTTCCTTAGCGTTAATGTTTTTCTCCCACTTTATTAGCTTTCCTTGTTTAGGAAAAACCCATATATGAGGTCGAGGTGACTAGTTTCCACCTTTTCAAAGTTGAGTGAATAATGGAGTCATAGTGACTTAACTCATGTTTTTTACTGATGACTACATAAGAGTCTGGTAATGAAAGTTTTGTGAAGACAAGTTGTATTATTGGCTAGGGTAAGGAAGGTTATTGCACTAAGCCCTGCATTATAACACATTGTTTGAGACTTTCAACATGTGTTATAGCCTTAAAATGCTTGAAAAAGAGTGTATTCTGACCAAAATCTTGATGATCTCCTTTGAGTTGTTGATATGTAATTTCATGGATAACAGATGCCCCCTAAATTATGAGGTTAGAGAAGAAGGTGATGGACAAAATAATTTATAAAATAGATGAGGAGAGAAAGTTTAAGAGTGTTGGAATGGAAGTAGTCCTACAAAAAATGAGCATATGTCAAATACAAATATTGTCATGAGTCGAGCATTTCTATGCTTAGTAGATGAACTAGAATGATATCATGTGGATCTATGATAGATCATGTCTACTGATAAGCACAATGTGGATTTATTTTATCATGTGATCAATCTTATATAAGTTGTCTCCAAAACCAATATTCACAGCTTGGGAGAGGAAAAAATAATGAGTGATATAAGCCTCTAGCCAAGGTCTTTGTCACCAATGAAAAATAACATAATTATACACATGTGAATAATTGAGCTGAATCTGAACATGTGAGAAATCATCTTATTACCAATCATTGATGGAAAATATTAATAGATGTGAGGATGTCCACGAACAAGGATGATGGTCTCCAAGATGCATAGTACAAACTGGCAAGTGTAAATAAAGGAGTTGATGTCAAACACTCATAAAATCATTCAATTGGGAGCCAATAAGGAAAAAAACCTTAACCAAATGCACAAAAACCTGCCACTGAGGACTGCAAGCTTTATGGTGTTGTAGTATTTCTCTAACCACTTCCCAAATAAAGTGTTGGAGTTAATAGGAATGTTTTTGGGAAAAGTATCTACTCAGAACGCCCCTATCCCACTCTAAGGTGTGACAGTGCCTTAGCAACAAACAAGGAAAACTACTTTCGTATTCTTCTTTATGAAATGTAAACGAAGAGGAAGGATGTAATTAACCTGTGTCTTGCGCTAGTTTGTTGATCCAATCACTCTCCTCTTTGTTCGCTTCCCGCTGCCTGCTCCCTTACTTGCCCAGCTTCACCAAGTTCCTGCAAGATCACAGAAGAGGAAAACTACACAAAATACATAGATTTACATTCATAAATAGCTTAGGATCAGATTTAAGCTAAACATGCAAATATAACAAAACGTCATTGATACACAAGCATGTAGGAGAAACTCAAATAGTTTTATTGATATAATAAGAATATCCAAGAGGAGATACAACCAAGTGAGTCCCGATCTAGCATCTACCTCCCAGCAAAGGAATCCCTTCCTCACCTCCAACAAAGAATAAATCACCCAATGCACTAATCTCAATCCCAAAACCAACAACAATTCTCTGCAAAGTACAAAATTCTAGCCTTCTAGATCTCTGGGATGAGCGATCCATATATACATGTATGCAAAGAGGATGAGTTAGCTTATGTTTTGACTTGTGGCTTCTCTCTTGTCAGTTCTTGCTTCCACTTGGAGACTGAGAGCCTCTTACTCATCACTGGTCGAATTCAGTGAGGCAAGTGTCATTGGAGAAGATTCTGGAAGCTTCCATTGTCTTTCCACCTCGCTGAATGACTTTGCCATTTGTCATTTCCGCTCAACGCACCCTGGTAGTGCATTCACCTACGTTGCAACGCACCTAGCCAGTGTATTTGGGTGTTTTGCAACGCAGGCAGCTAGTGGAGCATCTGAATTTATCCTGATTTGACTAGTTTTGAGCAGTTTCTGGTGGAGAACTTCTGGGAGAAGCTGTAATTTGTTGACCTTGTTTCTTTGGGAGCTGGAACAACATCTTTAGGGACTTACGATCCCTTGGTTTATGGACATTTCATGCTTATAGCTGTAAGGCACAAAAATGTCTATAATAGTTGCCCCCTAAAGTATGAGGTCGTTTATCAGGTGAAATGCTTTATTAGGAGGATCCGAAGTTCTTTCAATGCTGGGAGCAGACCTGTAATAAGATACAATACAATACATCATCTTCATACTATTTTCATGATCTAGCTGAGGCAGGCATTCCCATGCTCAGCTTTATAAATCCATTTTTATGTACATAGGACAGACAATCGTCTAATGGTAGACTGATGATTCTGATGAAGTCATCATCCTTTTGGTAGGATGATTATCTGTGCTGCAACGTTGTACATGTCAATGTTTTTATTTTTTCTGAATATATATCGTAGCCCGGATGGATGAAACTAGATCCGGGGTCTTCAATCTCGTCCGATCTTCACTCTAAGTACAAGTCGATCCATGTGAGAAATGTTTTGAAGTCGAACATGGAAAGACATCGCTTGATTACCAGTCAATGATGTAAACTGTTAACAAGCACGAGATGAATCACCGATAATGATAATGACCCTCAAGGTACTACAGTACAATTCACGTGGTGTGAATAAAGGACTTGGCTTCAAACACCACGCAAAATCTTTCGGTCGAAGGTCATTGATGTATACCTGTCGCTGGAAGTGAGAAACTTGCCATTGAGGCATGCAAGCTTCAAAGTACTGAAGGGGTGTTCCTAGATCAACTTCTTGGATAATGAGCTGATGTCGACAAGAAGCGATCCGTCAAAGGAGGGCCTTGATGAATCCCACATCAGTGACACAGAACGGAACAAATGATTTTGATGGAGGTGAAAACGATCTGATGATATATGGTTCAGGGTGGCGGTCATGAAAGAATGAAGTATAATGTATGGTAGTGGATGGGACATGGGTGACTTCTCTGGATGACTTCTCTTGAACATGTCGGCGAAACTTATATGATGGATTGGTAACATTTACCCCAAAAGTGGATGGTATGGCGAGACCATGGTGATGTGACCGGTGAATGAAACAACCCAACCCGACTCAGGTACGGAGTGGAAGTGTCATGTTCAAGAGCGACTTGCTACCAATAAAGATTCTTTGAGTTTCTTCCCAAATTTTCCCCAGTCATTGCTGACCAGTACCTCTTTATTTTTGTCAAGCTTGAGGAGGATAACATATGCTTGTTCTATAATTTTCCCTTCGGGCAAACCCATCGCTATGTTTTAACGAGCCTAGCGATAGTGAAACTCGTTCTCATCTAAAGACAAGTTTGTCGCTATTAATCCTTTTAACGAGTTTAACGACAAAGATAACTCGGTCTTTTTCATTTTTAGAGAGTCTGAAAAGGTACGTAAAGGTAACTCCAAAATTCCTTTTTCGTCATCTAATCCCTTAAGTCCGAAAAAGTATAAAACAATACAGAAGGGATGAATTTTCGATAGTTTTAATGAGTCGAACGAAACAAGCGCTCGATCTTTTTGTGCAATAATCCCTCAGGTCCAAAAAGATTAAAATCTAGAGGAGGGATAGCACTTCCGGTCGCTTTAACGAGCTAGAAGGCCAAAACTCGGCAATCTTTTCATATTCTACGAGTTAGTTGAAAAGAGCTTAAAGAAGACTCGTCTTTTGGGGAACAAGTGATAAAATGGCTAGCAGCTGATTCCAGGTAAGGTTTGGAATTTTCCAATCACGGTAGTGTCACAAGGATGGCTAGTGAAATCACTCTTCGCAGCTGTTCCTCAAAATGGGTAAACAATCAAATGGAGGTGAATGATCGGCCAATAGAAAAGTGGAGGTGACGGTGCAAACACGACCAAGGCTTTAATGGCTGAAGTACTACATTCACGACGGTTATTTACCAGAGGATAGTTCATTTTTTAGCGAGCTCAAATGCGGGTGGAAACACTTGCTCGATCTTATGTTTATTTTTTAACGAGCTTGAACTATGCGCTAAAACGGCTCGATAATCCAGCCATATGATAAGAATGTCTCATAAAAAAACGGCAATTTTTAGAGTTTTTCCCCACATCCTTTCTTTATGCAAGTTAGGAAACGACTAATCCAAAAAAACAGATAAATAATCGCTCTTTCCTTGCACTCGAAAAGGTTTGCATGCCCCCAGGTATAAAACAGAGTTTCAAGGTTACCTCTACTTCACTTCCGCCAAAACATTTGTTTTACCGAGAGAGGCCTACGTCTGACAGGTTACCCAAAGATTGTTCTATTCACACAGAAAACAAAACACTTCTTCGGTGATGTCTACCGAGATAAACAAAGGTGAGTGGCGAGATCAACCAACTCTCATAACTTTGACAAGAGAATTTTATTCTAGAACAATCCCTCTTCCAATCACGGGTGGGGTACAGACTAGTCACATTCTCCCGCAGAAACCTACTCTATACCCGAAGTTTTCCTGCTGAAGCAGACCAGGACGCATGCCCCCTGGGTTTCAGTCATATCCCTCCGAATTACTCGCGCTCATTGGGAGGACGGACTGGGACTTGAGACATTTCTTGCGTGAAGAGACCATTTAGGGATGGTATATGACTATTTGCGGTGCGTGATCCGGGAAATGAAAGCTGGTCCACGAGCTTGACCACTCTTCCTTCGGGCGGAAAACGCATTACTCTAAAGAGTGAGGAGACGATGGCTCCCATGCAATAAATATAGTCTCGTCCAAGGAGTAGGTTATAATCCAAAGGTCCTTGAACTACCATTACGTGCATTTGAACTGTCTTTCCTCTCAATGTTATGGGCACTTTGGGAAGGATCCCTAAAGGTCGACTGGTTCCTTTATCGAAGCCTGTCAGATTTCTCATTTCAGGGAAAAGCGATGGCGAACCAAGCGCTTTCCAAGCAATAGAGGAAAGGATACTCACAGAAGCCCCCTCATCAATGATGGTACCATCCATGACCATTCTGTATATTTGAACGATAATTCGGAATGGTATGCTTGCTGGCAAACGCGGTCTGCCTGGTCGGTTCCAGTCGAAGGATACAACTAGGTTGCTTGGAGGTGGGACTGAGTAGACGGCCGGGTATGGCTCTGACGAACTTCCCTCCTGCAGTAAGGGAATGGGTAGATTGCCCCCGTGTTCGTCGGAGTCTGTGTTGATGAAGAGAATTTGGACGGTGTCATCCTTATCCTCTTCAATGACTGTATCATTCGAAGATAAAACCTCTGAAGGCAAGATCAGGTCAACTGCCGCCTCGACCTTTTGACTTTCGTCTTGGTATGGATTCAGTTGGTTTATCTTCAATGATAGATGCTTCAGCCGACCACTTGAGCGGGCCAGCTGGATTCTCAACTAGTGACGGACTTGGCAAGAGTTTTTTGTATCCAAGAGGAAGTCACAACGGTGAAACCAGATGATCATCCAAAACTCTTTTAGCCTCGTCTAAGAAGGGACAACGGTGGAGGGCATGGTCGCCTTCCCACAGTCTACAGGGAAATCTAGCTTTCCCTTTTTGTCCTGGGGCTTCACTTTCACTAGTTGACGGTGTACTTTCAACATGATCTCCAGAGGTTGATGACACCGGATTGTGCAAACGAGGAGACCAGTCCCTTAGTATCTGGGGGATGCAAGGACAATCTCTGTGAAAGTGGTCTCCTCTACAAATGACACATGGCGATTTAGGCCTCACCGGTGCTGTGTGTGGATTTTCATTAGACGACACTTGTTTTCCCTTATTTGCCTTTGGCTCCTTCTTCTTCTTCTCTTTCTTCTTCTTCTCCTTCTTCTCCTTAGGAACTTGGTTTTTAGCTTTACCAGTCCCGTCAAGCGAAGAGGAAGGAAGAGAGGAAGAATTAGAGGAAGTAGAAGGTTGGTGGGAAATTCTGGACTCGTCTAACTGCTGATTCGACTGTTCAGGAATAGTGGTGTTCTGAACGACATTGGTTGAGAAGAGCCAAACTGGCAAGCCGATTGTCAGTCCTGGAAGCGACAATGTGGCCATATGGGGCGCACCAACATCTCCCCAAGAGGAGAAGGGACTAGGATTTCCACCAAGGGGAATTCCTTGGTTGGTAGGCTCCATTTTCTCAACCTAAAGATCAACGCAGGAAAAAGGGTATGAATATTCCATTTAAAATAATTTTTAACAAGCTTTGACACAACTTTGTTTTTTCAGTTTTAAAGAGTCGAGAAAAAACAAAAGATGACTCTAGTCTCCTTCGATTTTTAATGAGCCTGAAGTGACAAGTGCTCAGATGGACCTTTTCTGTTAAGGAGTCTGAAAAGGAACGAAAGGGACTGCTCTGGAGATCTAGGTAGAGGGTGTGCCAAACCAATCGCAAAACCGCAGAATACTTTTTAAGGTACGGGCGGTCAATCTTCCCGAATGCTATGTTTAGTGCATTGCGATCAGTAGGGTGGCCGACACGGCTTCCTATGGATAAAGGTTTTATGCCTATAGGGGTCTCCCAATATATACTAGACGGTACATGGGAGCACAATCAGTACTGGCACTTATCGTCTCACAGTGGAGGAATCACCCAACCAACAGTGAGGACAACAGTTACCAGGCTTTACGACGCCGGAACACGTCTCTAGCCTAGACCTCTATGTTGTGCGTTAAGTTACAAAGCGTTGTTAAGTTCATTCAGTTTATTTTAGGTTGATATTTCTTAGAAGTTTGCCTTTTTGGATCACCACGAGATGTAGATGTAATTCCTAAATGCAGTCTAAAGATGATAAGCAAGCTTTTATCTCTTTTCAACAATGAAAATCCTAGCTACAAGGGGAAATAAAGACACAATCTTTTCTCAAAGAGCAAAGAGCACACTGTAAATGCACTTTTCCTAAATCAAGCCATACAAACTGTCAATATGCAAATGCACTTGTGCATGTATTTGTTTTTCACTTTCTTAATATTGATGGCTAAAAAGAAAGTTGTTGTACAAATTTGAATTCGATTTCAAGCGAAAAACACAAACAAGCTTCTTTTCGAAATCAAAAAGTAGAGACGATTACGACACTTTATGATTTTGAAGTAAACACTTGTTTCGACACTAGAAATTCACAAATTCAAACCAAAGGCAAAAGTAAAAGCGCAATCAACTGTCAACAGCAAATAAACTTTCTCCTAAGATCAAAACGACACTTACGACAGATCTAGATCTAAGGGTGACAGTATGATCAGTTTACTTTTGCAATGGGAAACTGTAAATGACGTAACAAATACACAAAAACAAATACAGTTTCTTTTATACAACTGAGGCAGAATTAAGGCAAAGAAAAGGGGTTTTCAAATAGGTACACACACTGATAACAGGCTGCAAAAATCAGAGGCAAAACTGGAAAAAGTGAGCAAAGAACCTCAGCTAGGCAGGGCTAGGCTGATCAACGCACCTGCTACACAGAGAAACTGAATTGAAACGCAGGTAGCCCTCTCGGGAACTGCGCTGAAATGCAGAGTCTCTTCACAGAGCCTACGCTGAAGCAGAAACGAGAATTTCTTCTGGGTTCTGGGTCACGGTTTGCAGTTTAATCTATGGTTTTTGGCCGAGTAAAAGAAATCAGTAAGCTACAATCAGAGGGATGATTTAAAGGAGGACTAAGAGCTATCACAAAGGGAAATTAGAGCATTTCTGGATCAATTGTTCAGATCATAAATAGGCCCAGTGAATGGACTAGAGAAGCAGATCTCTACTTTGCATTTGTAAATCGCAAATGCAGTTCGATTTGCCACTCCTGAGTTTATGAGATGAACAACAACAGAAACAGAAATAAACTAACTAGACACGATCCCCAGTGGAGTCGCCATTTTGTTGTTGGGAAAAGTATCTACTCAGAACGCCCCTATCCCACTCTAAGGTGTGACAGTGCCTTAGCAACAAACAACAAAAACTACTTTCGTATTCTTCTTTATGAAATGTAAACGAAGAGGAAGGATGTAATTAACCTGTGTCTTGCGCTAGTTTGTTGATCCAATCACTCTCCTCTTTGTTCGCTTCCCGCTACCTGCTCCCTTACTTGCCCAGCTTCACCAAGTTCCTGCAAGATCACAGAAGAGGAAAACTACACAAAAGACATAGATTTACATTCATAAATAGCTTAGGATCAGATTTAAGCTAAACATGAAAATATAACAAAACATCATTGATACACAAGCATGTAGGAGAAACTCAAATAGTTTTATTGATATAATAAGAAGATCCAAGAGGAGATACAACCAAGTGAGTCCCGATCCAGCATCTACCTCCCAGCAAAGGAATCCCTTCCTCACCTCCAACAAAGCATAAATCACCCAATGCACTAATCTCAATCCCAAAACCAACAACAATTCTCTGCAAAGTAGAAAATTCCAGCCTTCTGGATCTCTGGGATGAGGGATCCATATATAGATGTATGCAAAGAGGATGAGTCAGCTTATGTTTTGACTTGTGGCTTCTCTCTGTCAGTTCTTGCTTCCACTTGGAGACTGAGAGCCTCTTACTCATCACTGGTCGAATTCAGTGAGGCAAGTGTCATTGGAGAAGATTCTGGAAGCTTCCATTGTCTTTCCACCTCGCTGAATGACTTTTCCATTTGTCATTTCCCGCTCAATGCACCCTGGTAGTGCATTCACCTGCGTTGCAACGCACCTAGCCAGTGTATTTGGGTGCTTTGCAACGCAGGCAGCTAGTGGAGCATCTGAATTGATCCTGATTTGACTAGTTTTGAGCAGTTTCTGGTGGAGAACTTCTGGGAGAAGCTGTAATTTGTTGACCTTGTTTCTTTAGGAGCTGGAAAAACATCTTTAGGGACTTAGGATCCCTTGGTTTATGACATTTCATGCTTATAGCTGTAAGGCACAAAAATGTCTATAACAAGGAAGAGATATATGAAAGGTAGGAAATAAGGTGTAACCACCCCTCCCATATCTACCCACTTTTACCAAGCTACAAGGGTAAACATGAGCTAAGGGCTACTATGACTAATCTAACCTCCTAGATCATATTAAGGAAATGCATTCGATAAAATGAAACCTTACTGACCTTCCTCAAGAGGTACAAGACCCAAGGGAGCTAAACAACCACTCTAGGTGCCCAAACCCTAAGATAACTTTCATTTTTAGTGATCTGGTCTCCCAGTCGCTTGCATAATAAGGAAATCTAATGGTTATGACCCTCTATTTGCATGGATAACCCTGCCTCCCAACGACTATAGTCTAGGTTTCCATGTTTTGAGCATGCGAACCTGGAATCTGAGCCACTTTTTTAGGGCTAGTATCCAAACCTCTGAGCAGAACTTGGTAGAGATTTCCAGAATGATGAATGACATAAGGAAATAGCCATTAATTTGAATCTTAGTCAATAACTTGACCTATCCAAGCCTAACCATGATATACACTTTTTCAAACACATTGCAAACATGTAATCTACAGGTTATGAATGCATATTTAAACATAGGGGTCTGATACTTATATGAGAAACATCAAGAAGGTCTAATCCCCTTGCACAATAGCTACATTAACATCTCTTAGGTCATTCATTCAATAACCAATCATTTACCAATAAAAACATGATAAAATACATAACTAGAATCTATCGTAAAACCATGCTTATAACCAACATATAACCATCATAATAAAAATGATAGCATATCAATCAAATCCACATCATAACAAGTACATTTACTCATCAAATAAATGATCAAAGAGCTCTTATTAACATATGAAAAATCCAACCAAGTTAGGGATTTCCACATACCACCTGACCATATATTGGGTTGAACCAATATTTCTTTCACCTAATCACTCTTGTGCCATATTCCAAGCATGAATGTGTAACTCAAAAAAAAACAACCATTCTTACTCAGGCTTTACTGCAATCCTGCCAAAATTAGTCAAGGGATTCTTAGGCCTAAAACAGACACCTACACAACCACTCTTTATTGTAATCCTTCCATTATTGTTTAAGGGATTCCTAGACCTAAACAAAAACATACACTACTAGGCTTTACTACAATACCACAAAAACTAGTCTAGGGATTACTAGACCCTAAAAGAACTTGGATTTCTCCATCAATACCTTGAGGAATTTTCTTGTCTCCACCCTTAGGATTTACCACAATCCCACCAAAACTAGTCAAGGGATTCCTAGGCCCTTTGGAATTTTCCTTAGACCACCTCGCCCAATTCAAAAACCATCCAACAATCCAAATCTCTACCAATGAAAGAACTCAATCACACCATGAGTATCAGGAAATGTCAAGGCAAGGTTGAAACCACTACCACACCTAGAAAAACCCTTTCCAATGACAGTAAGAGAACCAAATACACACATGCATGTATCATGCATGCCAAAACTATCAAGGAAATCATACATGCAACTCGATACCTACAAATTAATCCCACTATATCCACTTGATCCAACTCTTCCGTGCTTGACCCTTTCTTTCATTTTCCTTATTGTCCTTTCTTTGCCTTCATTTCTCTAATGCTAGAGTGCTCCAAGAATGTTGGAAGTGTGCAAGAGTATGAGAGAGAGAATAGCGAGAGAGCTCCAAAACTGAGCTGACAAAGGCTATGAACTGTTCCTCAAAAGCCTTTTTATCATTGAGACCTCTATTTTCTTCAATTTCCTCCATTTTTCCTTCAATTTTCCTCTCATCCAAACATGCGACCTTTCACCTTCCTTTTCTCATATTTTCCTTTATTTTCAAACATAAAACTAGAATTAACACATCTTTTCCTTTTCAATTCCCTTTGCCAATTTCCATAGCCATAATAAATTGAAATGAACACCCATTGCGATGTTTTTCCCAACATTCATCTTGGAATACATGTCCCATGAGCTTCGTCCTATTTTTTCCTTTATTAACTTTATTACATGAAATTTTAACCTAGGCCTGTTACGGAACCCTCCCCCTTAGGGGAACACCATCCTCGGTTTTCTATGACACCTATGGCCAACAAACCACTGAAAAAAATCATACTACCTATGAATATTTATAACCCAACTCATTGCAATATCTACAATGACATATTGCTGAAAACATGACCATTATATCATTTAATGGATCTTTATAACACAACTCATTATGGTATTTATAATAACAACCATACATAAATATGTACATATACCAAAAATCCTTTGCCTCAACTAGTAAATAATGAAGGATACATAGCTTGTATCAACAACAAGGAAATCCAGAGGCTCACACCTCCACCCTTAAAGTAATACTGGGATTAACCTCCTTCCTAGGAAGTCCAGAATCCATTGTTAAATTCAAAGTATGCTTAAAATATCTAGTGTTGCGATCCTTGCACTACTTGTTCTCTTAGTGAAAAATTACCAACTCATTTTTCTAGGGCACACTCCCAATGTGCCTTTGATTCCATCTAGAAATGCTAATTACCAAAACAAATGCATCCCCTAGCCCTCCCTTCTCTACTACACAGTCCCTTCGGTAATCTGGTCACCCCTTTCTGTGCATTTAATCACTTTCCATGATCCCCATCATCCCCTTTCCTGAGTGATCCATCCCTTGGCAAGGCTTCCTCACATTCAAAGGTCTAAAAATAAAGGCATGTACTTGCCTAAAAACCATCATATTGGTCATAACATGCTCATGGAAATCAATGGACACTATTGGTTACCCATGTCCCACAATGGCCCTGCTCCTGAATACTTTGCCAACATATTGCTACATGTTCCAATTCCTTTTGTCGTTGTTTCTAACATTCTAGAAGCCAGTTCAAACTACCAAAACCAAACATTTCCCTGCTTTCCTATACCAAGCACATAATCTCCATTACACTAAAAATAAATTGAAATAAATTCAAACCACATGTCATTGATGGTCCGTCACTAAGATACGCTTGCAACTTTGTTTACTTCCTGTTACAACAAGCCAAGCTAGATCTTTAATCAAATCATCACGTATAAACATATCACATCTGGTTAGCTCAAAACTTATCCATCATAAATCATAATCATAGATCACATGCATAGTTAAAACTAAAATAAATACTTATACTTATCCTTCAATCGGTTCTTTGCTTATGCCTTTGTTATTTCCATACAACACTGAATCAGTTGCCACACCTGGTAAGCACCCAATGCCTTCACTTCCCTTGAATCATGTACACATACACACAATGTACACCACATCTATACAACCACACATGACATATAACCACACAATATAGGCACTTGCACCTAACATACAACACATACAGCTACACCCAGTGTACAACACAACACGTACACCTACACCCAATGTAGAACAAAACACATACACCTACACTTGGTTTACACCACAACACAATACATATACCTACACCTAGTGTACAACAAAAGACATATACATATACAAAGTATGACACAATGAATACACATGTCACACTACCATAACTACATAATACACATACACATTATCACATGTGAACAATACAACATGTATGACATGCATAGAATACCACATGTACGACATGTACACAGTAACACCTGGACACAGCACCACCTGCACAGCATGTACACAACACCACATGTACACAACACCACCTGCACAACATGTACATACCATCACACGTAAATGACACCACCTGTACAACATGTACACAACACCACATGTACAAAAAACCAAATCCACACAATATCACATGTGCAACATGTACATAGCACCACACGCACACAAGACCACATGTACAACATGTAGATAACACAACATGTACATAAAACTGCATTTACAACATATGCACAACACCATATATACACAACCTCGTATATACAACATGTACACCACACCTCATATACACAACACCACATATACAATAAGTGCATAGCATCATTTGTACACAACACAGCATATATAACATGTACACAACACCATGTGTTAACAACATCGCATATACAACATGTACATAGCACCATATATGCATAACATGTTAGAAAATTAGAGAGGCATAAAGATTTTTTTGTTCTTGATAATTACTTGTCATGTTTCTCGTTATTATGATTCTTTATACCTTCTTTCTTTTAGTTCATCAATAAATTACCAAAGAATTAAGACATAAAACAATAGACACTAGATGTAGGCACTATGACAGGGAAAAACCCCCTCGGGGGAAAATCCAGTCAAGAAATTCTTCCTTTCAATTGAATTCTTTGAGACTCTTCACCCTAGACCAAGACTAGACCTTCTCAGAATTTCAACCCCTTTCCAGCAACTTTGACTAGGCAGCATCTTCTGGCAGTTGGCATCTTACGAAAACAATGAAACTTGGAAGACTTTGATCTCCCAATCCAGGGCACAAAACAGAGAGAGGGGCACAAAACTTTTGATTTTTCCTTTCTCCTTAGACTTCCCCAAACTCACACTTACTTCGGCTTCCCGACAACAGACTTCACACTTTTCCTATCTACAAGAGATATCAAACTTCTGATGAGAGAGTGCATTCCAAATGAATTCTATGTGCTTGTATTTATAGGTTCCATGTGAGGTGCCAATTTGATCTTCTTCTAGGACAACTTGGTGTGGAGGATACATAAATCATATTTGACTCAATACTTAACCTTTATACATGATTCAAAGTCCGAAGAAGGGTCTCTTGAAAAGTAAAATGACTCTATTGACTCAAAATAAATCCGAGAAGTGCTCAATGGGGACTTTAACCTAAAACATGGTGACCCAAGAATCAAACCCATGCTTTCATAAGTCACAATAATAATAATAATTATTATTTTCTTTATTATTTTGACAAGTACATTACATGATGACTCAAATACATTAAATAAAGATCGAACCTAGTTACATTTTCCAACACTCCCTCTTAAATAGGGATATACTCATCATATACAAGTACAATGGAATATCTCAAACTATATGAACCATGAATAACTTTAGGCACCGCAATGCCATGGATTAGATTCCTCACCAGGGCAATCTATCCATTGGTCTCTCAACAGTTTAGGCACCACAATGCCATGGACTAGATTCCTGACTAGGGAAATCTATCTAGGTGGGAATAAGATGGACTCAAGCTTTCAACCCCTCTAGGTACCATTAGGATTATTTTCTAACCACCAACACAAATATCCAGGTGTGCATCCAAAATAAATCTCTTATGATTAACACCACCTTTCCAACTTCGGGACCTAGACTTCAGCAGAAAGTGTTGGCCAAATGTCCTCCTAGGTAATGCTTCACTCACAAAGATATCACTACTATATTTCCCCCCAGCATGTTATCAAATCCTTCATGAGATTCACTGGACAAAGACAACCCCAATCAATAATATACTTTCACATGTACATAAACAAATACAAACCTCTGGGGTCTTTCAGACAACTTGATGTTGCTTTTCAAATTTTCATAGTAGGACTATCAACCGAATCTCTGACAGTTTATTCCTCAATTATATACTTTCATTTCTTACTTCTCATTCATCAACATATGCTCTGAAATTCATTCTTCAACCAACCTATGCCCTCCCTCTCAACTAGGGAGCATCTCTTTATCCAGACTCCCTCTTAATCTTAGGAAGATATCTTCTATTCAGGCTTCCTCAGGGAGATCAAATTCTTCTTTTCATCATGAGAGAATATTTTGTGGCTTCCAACCATTTCATCAAAGTTATCATCATCCTCATCATGCTTATCACATCAACGAATATCTTCACCATATTGAAGATTGTGTACCTGCACAACTTAGATAGCAAGTACAACCAAACCTATAGAAGCATGAAGTTAGCCATATCAAAATTACGTAAGCATTTCACCTTATATATATCAGATACAAAAACAAGAGATAAATGCTCTTCAACATCTTGTTAGTGACATTTTCATAAACCCTAGACTACTTCATAACATCTTTCATTCCATCTAGGGTTTCAATGTTTCTTTCAAAGGTGTAACATGCCCTATTAAAACATATAGAAAACCTTAGAAACAATTCAAACAAATTTAGATCTAGAAAGAATCTAAAAACTTTTATACTTTTCACTAGAAATTCATACAAATATGAGATTTCATACAAAATAATCAATCAAAACCAATCACCACTTAGTCATTAACATGACCAGATTTCACTAGCATTAGTTGCAAACCCTAGATTTTCAATCAACCATAAATCTCAACCAAAACTCAAATTTCAACAATCTTATACAAATCTCAAATCATCATATTGTCATCAGAGATTTTAATTCTACTAAGCTCGAACTCCATAACTCTAGAATTTCATTTTCACAATCTCAACAAGCATTATATAAATAGATCTCAGATTTTTATATCACACATATTACAGAATTTAATTCCTACTAGGGTTTAGTTGCAAAACCCTAGATTTCTAAATACCATCATCCTAGAATCTCAGACAAGGACTTATATTAAATCCTAAGACTTATGACCATCAATAATTAGGTTAACACACATATCTATGAATTCATAGTCATGCATAAGCATATCATATGTCCGACAACATTAATACATTAGATATATACTGACCTAGACCAAGCTAGGGATTCAACCAAAAGGATATATATATATATATATATATATATATATATATATATATATATATATATATATATATATATACATATATACATACAGCTACGGTTTCATCAAAATGAAAAGGCATTTCATATCATGTGATGATCAAACCCAACTTTACAAATATCAATAATAGTTACACGTACAACAAACTAGGGTTTGATCAGAAAAACACACACATACAAAGGAAATCATTTCTATGACATTATAATGGTCTTGCTTACACATTCCACCAAACATTAATGAGTTAGGGTTTCAATATAGGAACATAGCAAACCCAAAAAGTACCAATACTTCAAAGGTTCTGGATTTTAGATCTTATCATTCAACCCTAAGTTATGTTTTCTTGATCATATAAAAATCTCAAACATGGTATCATCAATCAAAATTCAAATATGATTTCACAATATCCCTAAGAAGTTTAGGGTTTCATACATTCACATTAATATACCCTTAGGTTAGCGTTTTCCAGAACCTGTCTAGTGTTCTACAAAATCAATTAAGAATATGAGTGGGGTGGGTATATTTATCAAGTGATGAATCACCCAAAACAAGAATCGATATGATTCAATATAGCTAGACACGAAAATGTTAGTAATTGATTGTTAAATGAATAAATATTTACTAAAAAATTCAATGCTTTTGTAGTTAAAGGCATACCTTTTATTCTTGACAAACCTTATCTTGGGTGGATTCCTTCCATATTCCTTGAGGATATAGTAGATGTCTTCCTAGTCAAGAAAATAGAGGGAGAATGGTGATCAGTATTTAATATCATAAAAAACTAAATGAGTACATGAAACCAAAAACTAAAAGGAAATGAGATAATTATCTTTGGGAGCTATTGGGGGCTCCCTCCAAAGCTTTAGGGATGCCTACAAACTTATAAAAGCAATAAAAATGTATTTTCCAAAATATGTTAAAAACATATAAATCCTAAAAGATATAAAACACAATATCTAAAGCTACAAGAAAAGGACTTAGTAGTGTAAGTCCCTAATTTTAGATTCTTCGAGCTTGACCTTCTTTAAGTCTCCTTCTTTAGCATGTTGGCTTGATCTTGTTCTCTCTTCTTGTGTCTTGTATTTTCGAGTCAGTCACTCCTATAGTGACCCTTCTTATGACATTGATATCATTCTTCTTTGGACATGTCAACTTTCTTCCACAGTACTTTAGATTTCTTTCCTTTATGTTGAGAAATATAGGCATTTGATACTCCTTTCCAACAACTTAGGGTTTGGGCACCTAGAGTGGTTGTTTAGCTCCCTTGGGTCTTGTACCTCTTGAGGAAGGTACCCCTTTCCAACAACTTCGACTAGGCAGCAGCTTCTGGCAATAGTGAAACTTGGAAGGCTTCGATCTCCCAATCTAGGGCAAGAAATAGAGAGAGAGAGTCACTAAAATTTTGATTTTTTCTTTCTCCTTTGACTTCCCTAAAATATCACTTACTTCGACTTCTAGGCAACAAACTTCACACTTTTCCCAACTACAAGAGATATCAAACTTCTTGTGAGAGAGTGTGTTCCAAATGAATTCAATGTGCTTGTATTTATAGGCTCCATGTGAGGTCAAATAGGGTCCTTAGGCTGACTCAGTATGGAGGATACATAAACCATATTTGACTCAATACTTAACCATTTTACATGATTCAAAAACCCAAGAATGGTTTCTTTAAATGTACAATGACACTATTGACTCAAAATAAATCCTAGAAGTCCTCAATGGGGACTATGACCTAAAACATGGTGACCCAAGCATGAAACCCATGCTTTAATAAGTCACAATAATAATAATAATAATAATAATTTTCTTTATTCTTTTGACAAGTGAATTACATGATGACTAAAATAAATTAAATTAAGACCGATCCTAGTTACATTCTCCAATATAAAACCACATATAAAAGATGTACACAACACCATATATCCACAACGACATGTGTAAACTATTATATTTAGACCGGTCCTAGTTACATTTTCCAATATAAAACCACATATAAAAGATGTACACAACACCATATATCCACAACACCGCATGTAGACAACATCATAGGAGAAAATGTACAACATATACACAAAATTAGTACTGCACATATAGAAACCACATTGGCTCTACCAAGCAACCTTGTTTCTAGTGTCTTCCTATTGTCCATGCTTGTCCCTGTAGTGTTGTTTTAATCAATCTTAATTGACTGAGACTGCAACATTAATTGTCAACCTAGGGTAGGTCTTGCTTCTTCAATGAAGTTTGCATTGTCTGTGCCGATACACTCCAACGAAGCATAAGAAAATGCCAAAAACTGTACAAGATGTTGTTGATCTAAATTGTTGAATCAAACCATGCATGTAGACATAAAAACAGTCTACAAAATTAAATCACAACTCGCATCTATCAAATCAAAGGCGCGCCACACAGGAACTAATATCTACTCCAGTTGGTTACTACCATTCTATTGATTAACTCAGTGTAATAGCATAATATGAATAGAAACAGCAACGAATGTAATCCATGATTTGTACAACAACAACGAGAAACCATAAATAAATTAACTAGACTAGAATTTACACTACTTATATCACTACAATCTGTACCAAAGAGGAGGGCCCTTCCTCCTCAGCAGGGTGCAGGAAGAACACAAAGTTGAAGAACAGTAACAACATCACCATGCTGATTGATATTAAAAATAAACTCAGAATTACAGAATTAGAGTAATAATGCTCTTATATATGTCGTGTCCCTTTTCATGAAAAATAAAGTCTTTTATAGTTATTACAAGAAAAAATTAGAAGCAGATCAGTCATGAGAATATCACGAGTCTCATGCTAATAAAAAATGAAAGTACAACCTATTGCTAAATACAAATAACCATCAGTTATGATTGCAACTGCTTGGGTCTTGTTGCTTCAAAAATAAACAATCCCTACTACTAACAATTGTTATGTGGATTAGTACCCACATTTTCCAGCTTCGATGCAACAACATCGAGTGAATGGCGGTTTGGGATGACGCGGCATTACTGGCGATAACATTGTTGGTGTGACGATGGATCAGCGCGTGGTGTAGCAACAACCTATAACATCATCTAATGTGTAATAACAACCTGTAACATCATCTAATGTGTAGTAGCAACCTATAACAGTTGTCTGCTTCATATCTTTGTTCTTGCAAGCCATCACTTGAAAAGAAGGACTTCCCAAAATACTTCTTCAATACTCTCCCAGTTAGCCAAAGAAAGGAATAAAGCCTTTTATTATTCGGTAAAATACAACAAAGTAACATGACAGTGGAATAGGTTAAAAAGGTAAGAAAACAGGGAATTTGGTCATATAAAGTCATAGGACTAGAGGAGAGAAAGGTTAAAATTGGGGAAATAATGTGTAGAAAATAGGTAAAAAACGACACCCAACATCTCTCCCCCCCCCACTGAAGCAACTACATGCCCCCATGCAGAATCTTAGTTCCTTCCACTACACCCCTGATGAAAATCTGTGAAATTGTAGGCATTGGCAGTGTCATCACCTGGAAATCTAAATCCTTGAGTGGCCATTAACTAACGTTGTCAAGATTACTCTTTGTAGTCACATCAATGGTAATCAGGCTGATACTCATCCAATGGAAACCATATCAGAGGAAATTTGAACCTGAGGCCAATCCAGAATGCCCCCAATGTTTGTACAATCTGAGCATATTCTGGCACCCATGTAACAACAGCCATGAAGTTCCTGTACTCGAAGGGGTCCCCTTCCTGTAACTTTGTGCTATATGCCTCAGTGCGCTTAAGACATTCGGCTAGCGCTTGGCTCCTCATATTTGTAAGTAGGTTGAGGAAAATTATCATGATTCTTTTTATGTAGATAGTTGATTGTTCTCTGTTTTCCGAAGTGCTCAGAAATAGTCTAAACTCTTGACGAAGTTCGTAAGCCACTCCTGGTTCAACCCTGACCCACAATGTTGTTCTTTCCTCATTGGTTTCTATTCTTTTTTTTATACAGTAAAATAACCTCCTTATCAGCTTAGAGGGGAAAGATAGGATGACTGAAGCAATGATCAAGTTCACAAGTCTTTTGTTTCCAAGCTAATGCTGCCTAGACACTGACAACCTGCTTTATAAATCTTCTCAGCAAGGTTAAGGGGGCATTAGTGACCTAAGTAACTCTACTTATTACCTCAGAAATAGCATTAGTAAACCCTAATGAGGATCTAAGGGTCAAAGCAGTCGGTTGACTAAGAAATATCCCTACATTCTCTCCTAAATCAACTCAAAAAAGAAAGGAAACATCAAAGTTTGACTTATTTGGGGGATTTCTAATCCTAATGGAGTATGCAAAATGGAAAAGAGCTCAAAAGAATGGCAACATCATTGTTTTTACCTAAGGAAACTCATGGAGAAAATTGGCAACCCTAACCTTGCATGCTACATAAGCAGAGCTAGTGCTATTGTGAAAGGGATCAAATCATTTGAAAGGATAGCTTACTTGATTGTCGAGCAGAGTCTCAGACTTAAGCATAATAATTTGGTAAGAAGGGAGAGAGACATGGGAGCTAGAGGGGTAAGGGAAGGCTGATGCAATCGATAGTTGTAATCACTCTTTCGACATTAATATAGAACTGTAGTTGTATTGTCCACTCCTTGATGTTGGTACTATAATTCATTTATATGTTTATTCAATGTCTTTTAGCATGAGTAGCTTAGTTATGTGTAACTAGATGTCTTTTGTATATTCATGAATTGATTATCAAGGTTTTATGTTGTGATTACACTTGTCTTTTCAATGTGCAAGACTTGATCTGAAGCCGGCTCAAGGGACTTTCACCTAGCTGCATTGCGCTCTCTAGAAATTCCACACAAAGGCTAGAGGTAATGAATCTGTCTTGCTTTGATAGTTAGTTGTTGAATATGGACATCCATGTATCTTTGTGATAGCTGCAGATAATCTTATAGTCTGTCAAGGGTCCCGGGACAACCCTTAAGGGTTCCTTCATCTTCCATACACCATGCATTAATCCTTATAGCAGAATTGGTGACTCTGCTGGGGACTACACTTCAGTTCCCAGTTTTCCCAAAAAGTTCCTACATCTCTCCTTCTTCCAGACCTTCTTATACTTCTTCATTCCTTTTCTGATCATTCAAGAACTTGCAGCACTCTTCTTTCATTGCTCAGCCCTGGATCTAATCCCCACAACCCTTTTTTGAAGTGTTTTCCCTCACTAACACAGGTTACTAGTGTAAAAAGAGCTTTATAAATCACTATAGCTTCACAAACAAAGCGTTAGTACCACCATTAACTCTTTGTGGCCTCTAACACGGAGCGTTAGTCACCCATTCTTTGATAAACAGTAGTTTCTATGACCTCAAAGGGATGGGAAACTTGCTTCTAGACTATTAAGGCATCTGTAGCTGTGTTTTGTTTGATTGATCTGTGTCCTCAACAAATTATTTTCTTAAGAAAATAGCTTTCCTTCTTAAAGTTTTTATTTTCATAAAAGAAAAAATAAAAAAAAATTATTGTTTTCTTCTTAGTTTGTTAGTTTTGCATTGTTTGGTTTCAGTAGTTAGTGAGCATTGAACAGTTTTGTCGATTATGCGAGTTTTTTATTGAGTAGGATGCATGGAATGAATATTGATGTATGAATGACTCTCCCTTTGTAGAAGCAGCTTATTCATTAAAATTGAAAATTTACAAGCATTATTTTTTTGCATGATTTGAGTCAGAGCCCCATAAAATCTCATACGTCAACACACCTACCTAAGGCTCTAACAAAGTACACCTAAAATATACCTAATAAAATCAATTACCAACTCTTTCTAGAGTAAACATACATTACTTTAGGCTAGGATCTTGGGTTAGGCAGTGTGAGTAAACTGCCCAATATCATACACTAAAACTAGTGTCATTAAAGAGAGAAATCCTTATGCACTTATACTATCGGGACCGCTCTAGTAAAAGAGGAGCTAAATACGAGACAACATCAGTCTATAAGTGAAGGCAGCCCACCTTTTCTTACATCTCCTTTGGGTATTCTATGTATCAAGGATCCCTTCGGGGATATCAGAGCTGAGTCAGGGACTCAGGTATCCTACCCACACAGCATAATGTCTGCCACTATGTCCCCCTCGATAGTGTCTGTGATCTGAGGTATCCTTAGTGGCCATACTTTTAGGGACTAAACCAAGGTGACTGGGGCAGGCTGCCCTGGTACCTAACACAGATGGACCTACTTTGTCTTTAGTTTTTGGTAGGGTGCTCATCTTCACAACAGTACTTGGCCCCTCAATATGAGGTTCAGGTGAAGATCTAGAGTAACCGTAACTGTACATTTGGCCATCTCTCTCTGTTATTCATTGTGATACTGGGTTTCATCTCTAGTGATCAATGCTTATCAGACAGGGTCATTCCCCTCCACGTTTTTATTGATTTACATAGTGTATTTTTTACTTTTTAGGTGCCAAAATGTTATCATTGAGACTTTAATAAACGTCACTGTAAAATTTACCGATAAAAATTATCGTCCACCATGGCTACTATTAGAGTCGGTCTAGTCATCCCTCCGTCAGAGATCATTTCTCTTATTGCATTTCATTTTTAGGTGTCTCTCTTGATTCACTCAACTTCATTCCACTAGGGGCACGCCATAATCTGACAGAAGGATCTTGTCATTCATTACCCCCCTCATGCCTTATCCATTGTTGGCTCAAGTCTGTTCATCAAAATCAAGTTTTAAAGTCACTTACAGTCCTATTTTAGTCTCTTGATCAGCAAAAGTCATTTCAGTCACTAGGTCTAGGGTTAGTTGATTTGGTCTTCAACAATGTCTAACAATGCTAGCAGACTCATGAGGGAGGTCCTTAATAAGTTTTCATTTTTAATATTTTCATCATCATATGCTCGACTATGACTTTTCTTCAAAACTTTGTTTTGAAGAAAATTCATCATTTCGTTTTGTAATAAATTGCCATGTAATTTTCAAAAGCTTTTCAGTTGTTGAGTTCCCCAGGCGCAACCCTGGTCTTTTTCAAGACATGCTACTATCCCTACAAAAATCTGACCTCATCCCCGGACCCAAAATTTTCCTTTCCCTTTTTCCATCAAAACCCCCAAAAAACTCAAAACAAATCCTTGTACTTCATACCTAGCCTAGAATTAGTTTATATTTTAGTCATCTTAAGCCCCATAGACCATCTTTCGCCGAGATTGACCTGGAGAGAGCCCTCTCCTGTCCTCGTAGGGCTAGCTACGAGGCTGAGAGTGGTTTGATATGGACCTAGAACCTTGCCTTTTCAGCCTGAGGGAAATCTAGGCTCTAACATAGTGGTGACCATACTGGGGAGAAAATGGTTTGCTTTTTGATGTCATTTGTTTTATAAGCTACAGGCTGAGCCTAAAGTTATGCGAGGTAGCCTTCGAAACGCTTTTGCTTTGCATTAGCGCAAGTAGATAAACATTGCTTCAGTCAATCTTCGGTCTAGCTTGTAATCGTGACACTTAACTTGTAAATCACCCTAGTACATCTGAGAATTCTAAGCTTTTGGATGATAAGTTTAGAATTTGAAAGGTTGAACAAGTTGTTTACGTCCCTTTGATTTCTTGAAATAATATCACATTGGCTTCCAGAAGACATACCATAGCAAATCTGGATCCTGATCCCCCTCCTGTCTACGAAAATCTGAATCTGATTCCAAGAATTGTTCGCCAAGGAAGTTCTATCATTCTCGTGTTCAAAGCTCAGTCATGTCCTGTTAATTTTGAGCATCTTGAGGATCAAGAATTTGATGAGTAGTTTGAGTTGTCTCTGTTTGAAACCAAATCTGAAAGTGTTGTCGCTTCCACTGCCTTAAATCTTGAGTTTGTTCAAAATCTTGAAACCGAAAGGGCTAATAAATCCATTGATGATTACATTTTGAAACATTTCCAGACTTCAATTACAGCTTCTAATATCGCTGATTTCTTAGAGACTACTTCTGCAACCCTTGGGTCATCCGCAATTGCATCTAGTTCAAGAATTCCCACCAAACCTCCCTTCATTCCCACCCTTCCCCCACAACCTACTATTTCTGATCAACTCCTTCTACTCCTAAAATAACCAAAATTGCTTCACCTCTACATACACCTCCTCACACACCTCACACATCAGTTGCACCCACTCCCCCAACTTCACAAAGACCGATTGCAAATCCACCAAGAGCAATGGCTGCTCGGTTCGCACCTCTCACGCTGCCTCAAGTTTTAGGTGACATGCCCGCAGATTATCAGACTAAAATTCCTTTGTTTGATGGCACTCCTCATGGTAGCACGTCTCAGCAACATGTGGACAAAATGATGGATTTCTTTGAGCTTCATGAGATTGATGCCGAAAACGTGACCATGAGATTATTCGTGCAGACTTTCGTAGGTGAGGTAAGAAAATGGTTCAGAGATTTGATAGCTAGAAGTATTCCCACATTAGAAGAGCTTCAAAGACAGTTCTTGTATCGCTGGGAAGTTAAGAAAGACCCTATTCAAATCACTTCTGAATATACCAAGATCAAGCGAAATGCTTGTGAGTCCATGCAAGACTATTGTATTAGATTCAATGTGGTTTATAATGCAATTCCTGATGATTTAAGGCCATCTAGAAAGTCAGCTTTGCTTAAGTTCCTGGATGGTTTTGATCCGGACATGGCTTATCAATTAAGAGAGAGATATCCAGCTACCTTAGAACAAATGCAGAAAAGTGCCATTAGTGTTGAGGCAAATTTGAATGACAAGAGAGCTAGACTGAAAGCTGAGAAGAGAGTCTCAATAAAGGAAGAAGCTTCTACCTCAGATCAAGTGCTCCGCAAGGTAGAGAAGATGATTGAAAGGTTAGCACTTGATAAGCCTGAACCATAGATCCAGAATCCTAATTTCCATGGACAGCAGCAACCTCAATTCAGGATCAAACAGTGTGTGCAACGAGCACAAGAACCGGCATCACAACAACAACAAGTAAAGACACCTCTTCAACAGAATTTTGTTGGTCCCGAATCTGATGATGAAGACAATTTAATAGGGGAATAAAATCACTTCTTTACTCCTGATGATATTCCCACCTTTATCACGGAAGACGATGAGTATGTAGAAAGTTCAGCTGTACAGAAGGATGCAAATTTTATTTTGGCGAGTGACACAGCTCTTGAAGAGGAGTCGGATGAGTATCGGAGAGGTTATATGCATTCTTTGTCCACCCAGAAGCATCAGTATTCACTTAGAAACAGGAATTTCCCCATCAATCCAATCTAGAAGAGAAAGGAAGTTCCAGCATCTAAGAATGAGCCACCTATTGTACGAAATAAAGGAAAAGAAATTGTTGCTCCTACTCCTAGCAAGTCTCCACTAGCAAATGAAAGAGTAAATTAGCCAATTGTATCAAAAGATAAAGCTGAAAGGAAAGATGTTCCAGCCAAAGAGGTAGAAAAAAATTCTGCTTTTAGTTTAGGAAATGAAATTTCTAAATTGAAGGTATCCATTTCCTTGACTGAACTGATGAGGAATAGCAGTTGTAGAGGTCAGGTCTCTAAAATTTTGAATTTTGATCTAATGTCTGATATGGTGAGTGTGGAAGATGATCAACCTGAACTGATTTTTGGACTAGCATTAAATGGTGAGTCTCCAGATAGTGATGTACCTCCTTTTTATATCATTTTGAGAGTGCGTGATTTTCTGTTGCATAATGCTATGTTTGATTCCGACGCCTCCCACAATCTTATGCCGAAGGCTATCATGGAGAAGTTGGGTTTGGACATCACTAGGAAATACCATGATCTTTATTCATTTGATTCTAGCAGGGTGAGATGTATTGGGCTCATTAAAGACTGGTGGTCAGTTTGGATCAGATTCTGGCTAAAAATGTGTTGATGGATGTGGTGGTGGCAGATACACCTCCTAGATTTGGAATGCTTCTTTCCAGATCTTGGGGAGCAAAGATTAAAGGAATAATGCAACTTGATTTCTCCTATGTAATGATTCCTTTGTTTGGCCAAATTTCTTTCTTGATGAGTCAAATGATAACTACACACAAATATCTTTCCAATGAGCTATCATAAGCTAAATTTGGAGATGAGGAAGGCATTCAAAAGTTGACTACAACAGCACTCTGCCTTGAGGCAGCCTCATTTGGCACATTTTGACTAGTCTTGGGAGATTGAATTTTTGGAGAGAAAAATCACATCCAAATTTATAAATTCTACTTGGGTTAGAAAGTAGACAGGTAGGGCTTTCTAACAAGCACACTTGGGCTCAATTTGGACTTCGAGAAGTGCCTCAAAATCAGCTCCAAATTGGCGCAATGCATAGAGGATTTTTGCCTATTTTTCACTATTCAGCTCAGAAATTCGCCCAGTTTTGACCAGTTTTGCTTTTTGATGTTACACTTGACATTTCATGATGTAATATTGGCACATTTTTATTTGTTCTAGAGGATTCATTCACTAAATAGTGGAAATTAAATGAATGAATAAGTTTCCTAGCATATACGGGTAAGTTGTTTGACTACCTAGATTTCAGTTCCTTGTTTAGAATTGGTTCAAACAGCTCCTAGAATGATACGATCGACCCCTAGAGGCATGGGAAGGAGTTAGGCTTGTCTATATCATGTATTTTCTCAGTCATTTTCAGGGTTGGACACTTGGGATTGCTGGGCACTCTATTGTACATTTCATTTTCTGCAATTTTGTCAAAGGAAAGACCAGGGTTTTGCAGCACTTGTTGGGATCCATGTGGCTCTATGATTTGATGGTGTGTTTCTCTATGTATTTGTAAGTTCAATGATGTTTATGTGTATCATTTTCCCTTCTCTTGTCTTCTGCAATTAAACAAATGAGTGATTAAGGTAGAATTCATTGGACTGCTATGCTCTGCCTTGATATTTTGTTTAATTCTTCATGTTTTTATCTATTTGAGGAGGACTCTTGAGACCTTCTTGCCCTCCTTGGCTCCTCACTAGTCTGATCCATCCATTCATTCAATCCAAAGCATCAAAACTATTGCCTATCTTGCCCCTACCTGAACTCTGCAAAAATCTGGCCTCATCCCCGGACCCAAAATTTGCCTGTCCCTTTTTTCCAACAAAACCCCCAAAACTCAAATCAAAACTTTGAACTTCATACGTAGCCTAAGATCAGTTGTTAAATCAATCATCTCAAGCCCCATTGATTATCTTTCGCTGAGATTGAACCAGAGAGAGCCCTCTCCTATCCTCATAGGGTTAGCTACGAGGCTAAGCGTGGTTTGATGTAGACCTAGAACCTTGTCTTTTCAACCTAAGGCAAATCTAGGCTCTAACTATAAAATATTTCAATCTAGTAAAATTGGCTCTTTCTTTAGCTCTGGTTCTAATCAGCCTGGATTATACTCAAGATTTTATATTGTTTTCATTTGCTTCGGAGCATACTATGGCAGTTGTATTAATGCAGAAAAAAGATGAGTATGAAAGACCCATTGCTTTCTTCAGCCGAATTATAAGAGATGCTACTTTGAAATACAAAATTATTGAGAAGAAAGCCCTTGCACTTGTAAAAGCATTGAAATATTTTGGCGTATATATTCTACATTCCCATATTTTTGCTTATGTTCCTAATGCTTCTGTCAAAGATATTTTGGTACAAACAGACCCAGAAGGAAGACAAGGCAAGTGGATTGTAGCTTTGCTGGAGTATGATTTGGAGAGAAAGCCCACAAATCTTGTTAAAGGACAGGGATTGGAAAATTTAATGGCTGAATCAAATCTCACGTCTTAGACATAAATCTAATTGTTGCTATGTCTGATGAAAACGAGGAAGATCCGTCAATTCAGGTAGCTGAAATATTTGTTCTTTCTCCGTGGTATTCAGATATCATCTATGTGCTTTAGAATTTGTCCCCGCCACCTAGTATGGCTAGAAACAAAGCTAGATCTCTTAAGTTAAAGGTTGCTAAGTTTTGTATTTTGAATTATGCACTTTATTGGAAAGATCCCGTTGGTGTTTTGTTAAATTTTTTGGTGGAAGAAGAAGCGAAGCAGGTCATGGAGGATTTCCATAAAGGAGATTGTGGCAGTCACCTTTTTTGGAAAACAACAGCAAATAAAATTCTGAGAGCTGGATATTATTGGCCGACATTGTTTGCTGATGTGTTCAAGACTGTCAAGAGCTGTCATAACTGTTAGATTTTTGAAGGAAAGCAGAAATTACACCCTTTTCCGCTTAAGCCCATTGAGGTGAGTGCTCTTTTTCAGCAATGGGGGTTGGATTTCATTAGTGAAATTCATCCTGCTTCTTCAGGTCAGCATAGATGGATCCTCACAACGACAGATTATTTCATGAAGTGGATCGAAGCAATTCCCACTAGCCAAGCTACGGATGTGGTAATAATTTCATTCGTTGAGAATAATATTTTGTCTCATTTTGGTTTCCCAAATAAGTTAATCACTGATAACACAGCAGCTTTCAAATCAAAAGGGATGGTTGAGTTTTGTAATAAATATCACATTACTTTCGGGAACTCAACTGCCTATCATCCACAAGGCAATGGATTGGTGGAGTCTTCCAACAAATCTTTGGTTAACATCACTAAAAAGTTGCTGGAAATAAAAAAGAATAGTTGGCATAAGAAGTTGGTCCATGCACTTTGGGCAGATCAAGTGAGTCAGAAGAAATCCATTGGGATGTCCCCCTTTGAGCTACTTTATGGAGTTGATACAGTGTTTCCTACCTCTCTCGCAGCTCCGGTAGTCAAAATTCTTCAGGAGGCTGGTAGTGAAGATGATCCAATCCAGAGAAGGATAAATCAAATGATCCATTTGCAGCAAACACACGAAGAAGTTTTTCAAAACACGTTCAAGTTGCAGGAGAGAATTAAGAAAATTTATGATAGAAAAGAAAAGGCGGACAAATTTCAGTTGGATGATGTGGTGCTGAAGTGGGATGAAAGGAATGAGGAAAAGGACAAGCACAGTAAGTTTTAAAATCTCTGGAAAGGTCCTTTTAAGATTGTAGCATATCGAGGTCAGAATGCCTTTCTTTTGAAGGAGATGAATGGGGAAGATTGTCCAGGAGGGACGGTCAATGGTCGGCTGCTCAAGCGGTATCATTTCTGAGTTATTTCTGCTATTTACATTGTCACTGTAAATACCATTTTTATTTCAGTTTCATTGCAAGTCTGTGCTATGATCTTTTCTTCAGTTTGGGTCCCGAAGTGAAGGCTATAATTCGGAAGAAAGATTTCAGTTTTGAGTTCAGTCTATCGAGTCAGATTTTTCAGTCATTTCAGTTTCACAATTGAGTCGGTTTTAGTCAAATTTCAGTCAATAAATGAGTCAAAGCCTTGTCTTGTTTGTCCAAATAATGGACTCCATAGCCTAATGGACGAAGGCACTATCTAGCTCTTCCAGAGATCTGCAATTCTTGGCACCTCCTTGGAGCTACCATCCCCATTGGAGCCAATGTTAGAGTCGGTTTGGTCATCCCTCCATCAGAGATCATTTCTCTTATTGCATTTCATTTTTAGGTGTCTCGCTCAATTCACTCAGCTGCATTCCACTAGGGGCATGTCATAATTTGACGGAAGGATCTTGTCATTCATTACCCCCCTCATGCCTTATCCATTGCTGGCTCAGGTCTGTTCATCAAAATCAAGTTTTAAAGTCACTTACAGTCCTGTTTTAGTCTCTTGATCAGCAAAAGTCATTTCAGTCACTAGGTCTAGGATTAGTTGATTTGGTCTTCAACAATGTCCAACAATGCTAGCAGACTCGTGAGGGAGGTCCTTAATAAGTTTTCATTTTTAGTATTTTCATCATATGCTTGACTATGACTTTTCTTCAAAACTCTGTTTTGAAGAAAATTAATCATTTTGTTTTGTAATAAATTGCCATGTAATTTTCAAAAGTTTTTCAGTTGTTGAGTTCTCCAGGCGCAGCCCTGGTCTTCCTTTGTCAAGACATGCTACTATCCCTGCAAAAATCTGACCTCATCCCCGGACCCTAAATTTGCCTTTCCCTTTTTCCAACAAAACCCCCAAAAAACTCAAAACAAATCCTTGTACCTCATACCTAGCCTAAAATTAGTTTATATTTCAGTCATCTCAAGCCCCATAGATCATATTTCACTGAGATTGACCTAGAGAGATCCCTCTCCTGTCCTCGTAGGTCTAGCTACGAGGCTGAGCATGGTTTGATGTGGACCTAAAACCTTGCCTTTTCATCTTGAGGCAAATCTAGGCTCTAACAGCTACATCCGACCCTCGTCGTAAATCTAGACGGTTCTTAGGACTTACCCCACTCACTATGGAGGATCCAACGAGCTCTAGTGAGCTAGATTCCCTATCTTCGGGAAATTAGTCTCTGAAATCTCACAAAGAATCAGTTTGCACATCTAATGATTCAAGACTACCAAAGGATTTCTTTACTGAAGGATTTATTCCTCCATACAACCCTCCAATCACGAATTTGTTGGGCCCACTCTTGGTTCCCGTTGCGTCTATACCTCCTTTGTCTTCAGTTGGAACACTTCCACCCATCCCGTCAATGACTAATGGGTCATGGGACTTTTTGGACACTTTTCATCCACCACCACTTTCCCAGACGACAACCAATACCACACTTGTGATGGCGAACCCTGCTATCCCATTTGTCCCAGGTTCGACCCATATCATGACACCCTCCATGAGTGGAACCCAGTCAATAACAGGTTCTACCCCTTTCGTGTCAAACCATGTGCCTTCGATAAGTGTTACATATAGCGCTCCTTATAATGCTCAATATAGCACAGTTAGTGCAGTCCCTTCAACCAACAATATGGTTAGCAGTCATTGTATAGTTCTAACCCCCAGATTCAAGTATCTAGGGGCACTCCCAATATGCATATACCAGTCAGGAACGTAACAGTTCCCCCTCCATTTTCAGGCATGCATGGTTAGTCACTGATCGACGTGAACACTGCTTATGCTAGTCAAGGACTTATGGATAGTTTTGTGGCAAGCAAGAATCCTCAAGGAGGTCCCAATCAATCCATGGGGGAACCCTACTCACAACCTCAAATGAGTCAAGGGGGCACTGATTATCCTGGGGCCACTTCCATCCCCCAACCTAACAACCCCTATGGAAATCCACATTACAATACCATACCCCAAGGAACCTAATATACCACACAACCTATGTATAATGTTGGGAACAACGCGATGGGAGGAGAACAAGGATCCTCAAGTCATATGTCACCACCTTGGTCTGATTTGAGGGCATCACACACTTTTCCTTTCTTGGCAACGCTTGATATCGCCGACTTGTACTAACTTACAAATGACCCCATCTATCATAACCTACTTTGGCCACCAATCTCGCATAAAATACTGACAGAAATCCCTAAGTTCAAAGGGAAACAAGGGGAGGATCTGGGTACACACATCACCACCTATCATCTATGGTGTGTTTCTAACTCCAAGGTGGATGATAGTATCCAGTTACGTATTGTCCCCCATACCCTTACTAGCAACGCATCCAAGTGGTACATTGAGTTACCACGTGCATCATTCAATACCTTTGGCACTCTAGTGATGGAATTCTTAAAGAACTTCCAGCTACCCATCCGCTATGAAACTGGGACGGAACTCCTCACTTCATTATGTCAGGATACCACCACCCACATCTCTGATCATGTACATGATTGGAGACATAGATGGAGGTTAGTCAAAGCTCCCCTCCCATACTATCTCTTAACAGATTGGTTCTGCAAGTCTCTACCCCCCCTAATCGCTAAGGATGTAGCCTTAGGTGGTGTGGTCACAGAACACCAATGCATTCCTCGTACCCAGCACTTAGATATGATATATTCATAGAATGGCACTCTATACAACATAATTCCCAATGCCCCTCGCAACTCCAATGTTCCTACTACTCAGCAACCTAGAGTGCATGCCAATGGGAGTATCAGCGTAACCTTTGAGGCTGCTGTAAAACAACTCAGTGGTCACATTGCCCAAATGTCATTGGACCCCTCTACCAAATTGACTGCTTTTCCTACAATCATGATTATCTTTGTGCATTCTACACAAAAACCCAGTGGTAAGAACAAGAAGAATAAGGAAAATACCACCCCTTCTAAAGAGAAATCAACAAATCAGTCTAACCGCAAGTAGAAGATAGATGCGCCCTCTAGCGATGGAAAGGATAAACCCACCAGATTCCCTTGAAAAATCAATGCCGAAGACCACATGGCCTATTGCTGCCCAATTCTTTAGGAGTGCATAGATTTCATTGCTAAAAAGGATACTGGTAGGATCCCTGTTGTCCTAAATAATCCTTTCCTTGCTCAGCAGTAGCAACACCTTATTGCAAACCAACCCCAACCCCCACAAGGGGAAATGGTAGTTTGTAACATCCTTCAGCTGGTGAAGGACCCTCTACCATTTACACCCTTGAAATAATAGATCTACAAACCACAGCCAAATCTTATGGAGCTCATGACGCTTATGCAGAAGAACCCTCCTTAAGTCAAAACCCACCACTGCCTAATGATCTTCATATCAAAAGGCTAGTTGCTAACCTTGTGATTCACCCCCCTAAAGGGGCACTTTGACACACAATGCACAATATATCTGCATGTGCCACCCAAAATTACAGCATTGTATAAGACTTGGCACAAGCGCCATCAGCTATGTCAGCACTCGAAGTATTACAAACGTGTCCAACACAAAGGAAAGCTCTGCTTTCAGCCATTGCTGTTATCAACCCTCAAGATTCCATGCTTGCAATTTTTGACATGGAAAATTGTTAACCTCCCCTTTCTCACCATCTTGCATTCCAGGTGCAAATCTTTTTGAAATGTAAAGGTATACATAGAAATCTCATTGATGAAGGTGCTTCTACCTATGTAATGTCAACTTCATGTTGGCTTGCTTTGGGTTTTCCTACCCTATCCTCTCCATTGAATTCCCTTAAAGTTTCAATGGCCACACTTTCATCCCAAAAGTTTACCTTGCCAACTACCCCATCACTCTGAGTGGGAAAATGGTAATGGTGGATATCGAAGTTGTTGATCATAAACTTGACTATAATATTCTTTTGGGTCGCAGTTGGGCTTATGCCATGAATGCCATTGTGTCTTCGTTCTTCCACATCATCCTATTTCCCTTGGATGGAAATACAGTCACAGTGGACAAGCTATCCTTTTGCACCCCAAGTTACTCCCTGTTACCTAGCAGCTATGTACCCCTAGTGGGTGGTGTACCTGACTCTTACGTCAGTATCAGTCCCGGTCTACTGAAGGGCTCTTCCGTGATGGGTTGTTTCCCTCTTCTATCGCCAGTGGTTCCATAGATGGTCAATATGGTTTCATCCATTCCTCACAAACTGACCAATCCTTGGATCCTACCAACCCCTCCAAACATTGACACTTACAGAGAGCAAATGTCGCTATCACTAACTAAATTGGCCTACCAAGCCATTCAATCTGCATCCGAATCTCTGGTCACTTTGGTCACGACCAACTGTACCACCTCCTCTCCCATAAATTCTCCTTCTAAATATCTCCTCAATCGAGTCCTACCTTTGGATGAAGTTATTCGAGAGATCAAGTGCTTATAAGAATGACCTTGGGAGGACTCCGACCATCGTGTTTTGATATCTGATTCGAACACGATTCCTATTCAAATCCTATCATTTGACGCACTTGAAATCATTTCCTCACCTTATACGACTATCCAATCTTTAGACTCGGAGGGAAACATGGACAATATTTCAAAGCCATTGCTCATTGATATTTCTGTCATGACAGGCATCATAGAAAACATCCAGGTTGGAGCAGATTGCAATCCTGAGGAAATTGCAAGCTTCACCTACCCTTTTAAGGACTTCTGTGATGTTTTCCCTTGGTCTTATGAGTAAATGCATGGCATAGACCCTTCTATTATCAAGCATGAGATCAAGAAGAACCGAGCATTCTTTTTATTGTATTTTTCTTGCTCGTTAATCCAAAAAAACCTCAAGTCTCCTTCTTCGGGCTCATTAAACTACAACAAAGAAGATCGAGCATTCTTTTTATGGTATTTTTCTTGCTTGTTAATCTGAAAAATCCTTGAGTCTCCTTCTTCAGGCTCATTAAACTACCACAAAGAAGATCGCGCATTCTTTTTATGGTACTTTTCTTTCTCATTAGTTTGAAAAACCTCGAGTCTCCTTCCTTGTGCTCGTTAAACTACTACAAAGAAAATATGAGCATATTATTTTATGGTATATTTTCTTGCTCTTGAACTAAAAAATCCCTGGGTTTTCATCATTGGGCTCATTAAACACCTACAACGACAGTCTGAGCAACTCTTTTTCTCTCTTTTTCTAGCTCATTAAACTGAAAAAGATCATTTGAGCATTATTTTTAGGCACTTTTTTCTCGCTCATAAAACTGAAAAAATCCCTAATTTTTTCTTCAGGCTTGTTAAAAACTTATGAAGATGATCCAAGCATTCTTTTAGGTACTTTTCTCACTTGTTAAGCTGAAAAATCCTGAGTTTTTGTCACCGGGCTCATTAAAAATCTACGGCAACAATATGAGCACTTGCTTTTTTGGGACCATTTCTCGCTCTTAAATCAAAAAATCCCCGAGTTTTTCCCTTCTTTGTGCTCATTAAATCTATGAAGAAGGAATGAGCAGTTATTTTACCTCTTTTTCCTTACTCACTAAATTGAAAAAGATACTTTGATTTTTCTTTTGTGACTCGTTAAAATTTGATGAAGGTATTGAGTTTGTCATCGCATGACTCATTAAAAATTCATGATGAATATTGAGTTTAGTCCGTCTCCTCGTACTCGTAACAAAATGAGGTCAATATATATTGAGAATAGGTTTCTATTTATCTAGAGTCAGTAGATTAACTCATAGAAAAGTAACCAATCTAGGTATACTATTAAACCTTTGTCGCACCCCGTTAACAACTATGACAAAGGGACCACCATGGAGTCATTCTTTATGATCTTTTCAGACTCTCTAAATATGAAAATACCACCGAGTTATCTCATCTGGACTCATTAAATTACAAATATATGAAATTGAGTCACTTTTTTTATGATCCTTTTCTGACTCTTAAAACATGAAAATATCGACGAGTTTTCATGTCTAGACTCATTAAACCATTTAGATAGGGCATAGAGTCACTCTTTTTGTGGTCCTTTTCAAACTCTTAAAATATGAAAAGATTGATGATTTTACCCATCTAGACTCACTAAACTAATCAAATGTGAAAAGTGGAAAATACAACTGTGTTCAGTATTTGAAAGCGTGGTTTGGCAGCAGTCATTCCCTTCAACATGGCACTCCCTTAGAAAAACCTTCCTTGTGACGGCCTCTCAATATTAATCTTACCATCCTATGAGTTTGGCCTATATACCCCGATGTTCTTGCATCTCTATATCCTAACACTCTTTGGTATTCATGAGTCTAGTGCTGCATGGTTAAAACCATTGTCATGCCTTCTATTGTTCAAGGGAAAACATTTTTTCCTCTGTTTCCTCCATCAACCCATCAAGCATATCCTTTCATCATGCCCTCTGTCATTTTGACCCAATTCTCAAAGATTCCTCAAAAAACAAATCATTCTTGTCCCATTTCATGTCGATTGATGTGGGACACATTATTGCCTACCTCTCGACATGTCTCTTCCTATCGACTTCAACACTCTATCTAGGAAGACGACCCAAAAACACTTCAATTCCTTGGTACTTACAGACATCAGTGGCAGGTCACCTTGTGTTTCATCAATGGTTCTCATTATTGGCTCCTAGTTAAACGATTCTACAAGTGTTTGACAACAAAAACATTTTTCACACTCGCTAAATTGTGTTGTGTATCTTGGAGACCATCACCATTATTGGTGGCCTTCCTTACATCTGTTAACGGTCTCCATTATTGATTGGTAATCAAGCAATTTCATGCATGTTCTTGATGAGCCCCATAAATGGGTAATTATATGGCCTCATTTTGCCTCATAACATAGTTTAATCAACCATTCTCTTATCTTATTACATGTTTTTTGATTATATTTATTCTTATGGAGTGAGTTGGGTTGGTCATTATGTCATGGAGTCTAATATGTGTTTAATGCAGATTTTTGTTGAATTTTGGAGATAAAGTCAAAGATTTAAGGGAGAGGATTTATAGGATGGTATCCCCCTCATTTATGACTCCCCACTTCTAATTCTCCATCATGCAGCTCAGAGCACAAATAGCCACATCAATGCACTAGGAGGCAGCCAAACACGTGGAGGATAACTTCTGTTTAACTCAAGTTTTGGGAGCCAAGCCTCCTTGATTTTAAGGAAGCTATTGGGAGCTTCAGTTTTATAATTAGAGAGGCCTAGGGCCTCATTAGGAGGTTGGTCAAATTTTCGAATTTTTGTTGCAACTTTGCTCTGCTCAACTTCGAGCTTACTTTTGTTGATAGTTTTATGTAATCCTATTATTATTTTGATAATGAAGATGAGATTCTTGTTGAGCTAGCATTGAGTTACCCCAAAGGGATGAAGCTCTTGGGTTAGGGCCCAATCCAAGCAGCCAAGCTCCTCTTGTTTGTATTTATATGCTTTGTTTCAGTTTATGAATTAGTTTCAGTTAGATAAATTTGTTTCTTGGTTAAGAATAGGTTTCTTTTAGTGATTTAGAAGGTTGTTTCCATTTCAGTTTTCTGTAGCAGGTTGTACAGTGATAGAAAGAAGATACAAGAAGGCCATCAACAAAGCCTTGGCTTCCTTTCATCCCCTTGGGACCATGAACTGAGGCCAAAACCCTCTTGCTGCCACAAAATATAGATTTTCCTTCTCCGTAGGATTTCTAGTGTTGCAGTTTGTTAGAAGGTTAATGCTTTGATTTAAGATCTATTCCACCATGCTCATTTCTATCTTTGCAATAAATTTCCTTCCATACTTTCTTTCCGTGTAGCATTTTTTAGCATTTACTTTCCTAGATCAAAGTGTTGGAAATAATACTAAGAGGGGGGGTGAATCAGTATTATCAAGTCAAATATTCCCTTTCTCAAATCCAGATAATATACGCTACTTCAGTTAATTAAAACCACGTATATACGCAACTATGTAGAAGGAAACCGGCATATACAATGCAAACTTATAATTTACTTTATCTTACAGATGTTGATTATTAATTTGTGTATCAGAATCAAATAACCAATAACCAGAAACAATAAAACAAAGAAGAAGACAATCACACACAAGAACACAAGATATAAGGTGGAAACCCAATGTGGTTGAAAACCATCTACTGCAATTCATCTCTATCTTCTTTTAATTAGAAACTTCTTTTTACAATGTACTGGTGCAGTCCTTTACCAGTACACAGGCTACAACCTGTAGAGAGCTACAATCCTCTCTCATTCTCTAGCTTCTCCTGGAAGGGAGCTACAACCCCCTTTGCTCTTGCACTAGCCAAGATACTAGTACGTAGGTGCTGGCCTACAGAAGGCTACAACCTTCTCTTTCTTCCAGGGACCACGTTTCATAAATTTTTAGACTAGATCCACGAACATCAATCAATCATCAAGAATTTCTGCATCAAACAATCTCCTTTTCAACAATTAGAACTGAATCAAGTAGATACTTCTCTGATAGCTGTACCCAGAACACAGTAACAGTAATCACACACCAAATTTTGAACCCAGAACACTGCAACAATAAACAAAAGCAGCTAGAACCCAACTCAAGAGATTTACGCTAATTCAATAACTTGAAACCTGTGTGCATACGCATCTGTGTTTGGACCAACCTGCGTATACGCTGTTATTATTCACTGAACCAGCGTGTATATGTGCCTTCGCTTCACTAAACCTGCGTATAGATCTATAAAGGATAATTCACTCTTTCAAATATTCAGACACTAATTAACCCAGATTATTAGATTTATAGATCAAGCATGCGCCACATATAACAGATCAAAATCATACTAAGATACTATTATTTAGGCCTTAAGATTATGACCCATCAATAGAACTTATCCTTCTCTTTGCACTAAGGTTCCAACTTCATTCAGATCCAGATCTGCACCATAACACCAATCACCAATAATTTAGATCTAGCACTTGTTAGATATTAAATTAATTCATATGATCCTTTGCCAAATGATCTCCTTCCCCTTTTATAGTCTTAGTCCTTTCACAATACCACGGTCCAAAACCATAACAAAACAATACCATGGACCCAATACTTGGGATCAACACTTCTGACGAGATACCATGGTCCAAAACCATAGGTTCAAATACCAAGGACTAAATATCACGGACCAAAAGTAAGTCCTCCAACATATACGTGCTTTTCCTTGCGTGAAAGTGCGTGTATAAGCATACGCACCTTTGTAACATCTAACCCGCGTGTATACGCGCCTTCGTCTAGGTGAACCTGCGTATATATCTTTTTCCTTCATTCTGAGATCTGTCACCAAAGTGAGTTGCCATCAAGGACAACAGCTGTGCCATAGCTCTAAATCAGTGCCATAATGCCAACACAAAGTTTAGATTAGCTTGATGAAAATTCTATTTTTTGATGTATCTAGTTTCTTTACTTGCTTAATTCCATTGTTTGATTTTTAGTTCTCTTGAAGAAAATCTCTTCTCACAATAATTCATCCAATCAGCCATCACCATCTCTCTTTGATCTATGTTCCACAGGTCACCCAAAGTCCCTCACAAATCTGCCTTAGTTTTCTACAATTTTCTCATAAAGTTTCCTCTATTTCCTTGAACAAATCCGACCATATTTCTCTCTCCTAATCATTCTTGATGAGCCATAAACACCTTAACACATCATCCTAGCCTTCAGCTACCCTTTCCACCCGCTTTCCCACCTTCAAAACCTCCAAAACTACTCTCAGCATCATCCTGTAGATCACCTGCAGCCTCTTGTAGATTTTCTTGTAGGTGTCTTTTTTAAGTCTGATTGTAGGAAAAGCCTCCAAAAGGCCATCTGAGACCTCCTAAGACCCATCCACACCCTCCTACACCTCTGCAAATTCCAAAGTCATCCTCCATTGCCACCTAATTGCTGCCACACACACAAACAAATAAATTACATGCAAGACAATTTCACCTAAAAATACATAAAAATCCAAAAAGATGTTTTTTGCTCATTTTCTTCTAGAAATAGCTTGAGTAGATGTTGTTTACTTCCTGATTAGGTAATGGCATTCATTTCATGGTTTTTCATCTCTCTTTCTACAAAAGTAGGATTAGTTGGTTAAGTAGGGTTTTCTAGGTTTACTTCACATTTCAGTCTTCTTTCTCTTTCTGCAAGTAGAGTAGCCTCTGTAGAGTAAGCTTTCCTTTCTTTCATCACATATAAAGCTTCTTCTGGAGTTGGCTTGAGCTCCTAGTGATCTTGCACTGGTTGACCAAGTGACAACCTGCAGTAAGAACTAGTACTTTTGCATATAGCGTCGTCACTTCCAAGTTTTTTATGAACTACCAGGTTGATAAAAGTAAAGTAGGAAGCCCAAGAGTTGTAGCATTATTGCTGCAATACTGGAGCTCATGACTTTTTGGCACCATTGCTAGGGAAGCATCAGAATATTTTTTGATTACTGCTTCTTCTATTTTCTATCGTAACATTCTGCTACGTAGTTTATTTCATCAAAAGTAGAGTAGTTGTTTCTTTCAGTTTCTGCATATCCTTGCTTTCATTTTCAATTCTGCAAATTTCATTTCAGCAAAAATAGAGTAGTTATTTCTTTTAGCAATTTCCATTTCAACAAAAGTATATTAGTCATTTCCTTTCTTTTAGTTTTGCATTTCATTTTCTTTCCTTTTCAGTTCTTCAATTTCATTTCAACAAGTTCATTTCAATTAGTTGCAATTTGTTTGTTCAATCAATTCTAGTTTTGCAGGTACAATTAGTGAAAAAGCAAAAACCAACCAATTCTAGTTTTGCAGGTACAATCAGTGAAAAAGAAAAAACCAACCAAAAATATTTCCTTCCATGCCTCGTAGGAATAGAGATAATTCAGGAAAATTCTTGCCCAACACCCCTACTACTTCACACAGCCAAACTTCTCTTTTTTTTGTTGGCTGCGATCAAGAAGAACCCTTAGGTGAACAACAAGACATATTTGAAGAACCTATAGGGGAAGAAGAAGAAGAAAATGTTCCTCTAGAGCCAATCGCTAAAAATAGAAATGTTGGGGGTAGTACCTCTTCTTCTGATTCATCCATTAAAGGTGAAATTGGAAACATGCTAGAAGACTTCAAGAGTGAGATGTTGTAGATTCTTGCCATGCAAATGGATACCTTACATATCAAAAGAAAACAAGAGGAAGTAGAGAGGGCTTTGACCATTTTTTTCCCTAGATGCACCAGGAGGCATCCTAGGAATGAATGCCCATTGAACTCTATAGAGGTTTGTTCAATTTGTGAAGAAAATCATTCTATAGATAAGTGCCCTTCCTTGCCCGAACTTAAAGTTGTATACCAAGGGGTTGAAGGATCCACTGAATAGATCTATTACATAAACCAAATGAGACCGCATGGACCTAGACCATACCATCATGGGATGCAAGAGACATCTCAGGGATACTACAACCCCAACCAAGTCACATCCATACCTTCTTGGGGCCCCCTTGCTCATCCTTCCTGGTCCACACCTCCTCCTTGGTCCTTCACATCTCCATATCATGCCCAACTAACCACCCATTCATTTCAACCCTATGCTCAACTGTAACCTCAGTGGAATGCATCTCATCAGGGGTGGAGGCCCCAATACATCCCTCTTCCTGCTCTTCTGCCTCCACCACCTACCCAACCACAACCATCCACATCCATCTCAAATACACACTCCCACTCAACTACCTGTACCACCATTTCCAAACCCACACATTGAAGTAGCTCAGCCCATTGACATTTATGAGGTATAACACTTCCAAACAACTCCTCTTGAGCTCAATGGTATTCACCATAGCTCAGGAAGAGTATTGGAAAAAAGAGATTATATTGATATCATTGAAGGACCACATCTAGAAGAAGAAGATTCAAAAGAGAAGATCAAAGAACCATGGGCTTCACTTGATGAAGAGAAGACATCAAAATCAGAGATTGAGAGATCTCCCTCATGGCTACCATCAAATCCTCCATGTATTCAAGAGAAAAATCAACAAAAAGAGGAAGATGTGAAGGTCATGGTAGAAGAAGACATGAAGAATGATCCAGATCAGTAAAAGGACCAAGGACATCACAACTATATTGAAATATGGTTCTAGACAGTCACTAAGTTGCAGCATCACTCTCTTCCTCAACTATGCTTGATCCCTTCAAATTCAAATAATTTGGTCTCTGAAGTCCAAGTACATGTCAAAGCATACATTTCAAGCCTCCACATCATTCTGTCTATCATCTTGATGTGCACATGGCTACATTGGAAGTATTCTTATACTTGAAAGTGATTTTCTTTTTCAAGTAGAGTAGGGTAGGAGAAAAAGAAAAAAAGAAAAAAATGAAAAATAAGAGAAAAAAAAAAATCTAAGGTGAAAACCTCCTTGAAGGCACCTAAGATTGGCTCATTGATGGAAAACCTCCATGAGGAAGTCTGTTACACTAAAATTTGTCACCATGACTATTTGCAGTTAGTATGGCTCCATCAACTGTCATACTATCCTCCTTGGCAAGTCTCATACCTCTGCTCCTCATGTCAAACTCCAAAAAAGAGAGAAAGTCCTTAAAAAGTAAATTAACTCTGGTTACGCAGTTTCTCTTAACCTTACCTGCGTGTACGCACCTCAAGTTCACAACACCTGCGTACTTGTACGCTCTGTCTATAAAGGGGTGGGTGCATACTCCTGTAAAGGTCAAAATGCGCGAGTTTTACTTCAAAAAAGTTACTTGTGATCGAATCTAGAGCATTCTAGAAGATGGTTTGACGTGTATTGAGCGCCTCCAGATGGTTCATGTATCCCTATGAAAGAGGAACTTATCCCATCAAGAGGGGAGCTATCGCATTCAAAGAGGGGCTTATCCCATTGATGGTGGACCTAATTAACTTCCTCCAAAGCATTATAAATACAGGCATTGGGCCAGAGGGAGGGGAGGTTGAAAGCTGAACATTCCTAAGGGTAGATACTACTGAAATTAGGACTCCCTTATAGAGCTTGAGAGGAGAGATTCCCATCCTTTCTTAGCTTCATTTGGAAGTGGGTGAGCTGATCAAAGTAAAGGAGAACTCTTGCTGGACCCTGGGAGGGACCTGCACAACACCAAGGCACTGGTTGTAATGGTTTCTTTTGTTTCCACTTAATACAATTAAGTTCATTTTTCTCAACAAGTTGTTATATATAATTTGTTTCATATACTCCTTGGTCTTTATGATGAATATGTTTTATTTTATGAGTTATTCAGGTGCTATGTAATCGTTTTCTTGTTAGTGAATGTAGGTTTCAAAGAGAAGGAGGAGCTCATCTGGATCGGAGAGGCTGGACTACTACAAACAACGTTGGACTAAAGGTATGTTTTAAACACCTGGTTGCTTGTATTCTAAATGCATATTTAGGGAAAGATAGTGCTTAATTGTCTTGTTTGTCACTAGAAAACCTTAGCTTCTAGGGAGGTCGGTTTTGTCCGCAAAATTGACTCTTTCCGCATGACAAAATGGCGACTCCACTTGGGAATCCATGGATTTGATTGATTTCTCTTTTGATTGATACTTTGATTTGAGAAAAGTCGATTTCTTTCTGGTTTTTGGCTGATTGACTGTGAATTTGGGTAGAATAGCTTAGGGTTAAGTTAGATTTCATTTTTCTTGGTTTTCCTAGCAGTACGCACCCTCTGCATTAAGCACAGTGCGTACTTGTACGCACTGCAGCTTTGTACACAGAGCGTACACGCACCTGTGCGAACAGGTTGCCTGCGTACCCTGTCAAAAGTTGAGAAATTTGAATTTTTTCCTTTTTGCCTTTTAGATTTTGTTTATAATTTGTTTTTGCTACCCAGATCCACTGGTTACCTGTCAGAAGTCTTCATCTAAGCTTGTTTCATTAGTATCAAGGGTTTTAGTGAAATTCATAGAAGTTCTAGCCCTAGGGTTTGATTTTTGCATTGGTCCTGTAGTGACTTTGGCTTTAGAAGTTGTAAAACCTTGGATATCCCTGGTCTTTTCATTCTTCTTAGGAGTCGGACCTTTCATAAAATCCACCTTTGTGAGAAACCTACCTTTGTGTTGTCTCTTTGCGGAATTTCGTAAGCTGTGAATTTCATTCTTAAGAAAAAGAACAAAAGATTTTGATTTTTGTTTTTGACTGGTTTATGATTTTGTGACTGAGTAAAACATCCTGGAATTATACTTTGTAGGCTTTTGCCTCATTAGATTTGCTTTTAGGTGAATTTCTCTTAGATTTTCTTTTAGGTACAATTGATTTGATTGTCATAGATTTTTTTAAAAATTGATTTTTGTTAAGTAGTTTTACATGCTTTGTTAATATAGGAAAAAATACAAAAATCTCTTTTGAAGAAAAGTTTGTTTTAGTAGCATTTGAAGTCTTTGAAAAGAGAAAGGAATTTTCGTGAAATAATTAGTGGTCATGTGTTGTATGCTTTGGAAAAGATAAAGAGATTGTTTCTTTGATTTTCATTGCCAAGAAAGTTGTCTTTATATCAATTTTGCATTCTCCAACTCTCTTAGCTAGGGAATTCATTGAAAAAGGAAAGATAGTATAAATCATCCTAGGTGCATCTTTTAGTGGATTTGAGTTGAGTCTACACACCATCAATTTCATCTCCACTACCTTTTGTCCTAAAGAAAAGCCATAAAATTAATGCTTAAAGTAAAATTTACTTAGTAACTTTTTATTTACTAGGGCTCTGAAACACCAATATAGATCAGGCTAGTGTCTTGGAGTAGGAGAGTAATTAACTCTCCAAGATAGCAAAACCAAACAAGTAGCTCATCTTGTGGTAGGATAAATCCATCTGTTACATTTATGCTCTGGGAAAGCTCCTCTTAAAGGAGAAGCACGAGATCGTGTTCGAACTAGTGAGGGGATCAATCCTCCTTCATTGGGAACGACGCCAGATACGCACGTAATACAAACGGTAAACCTCGGATTATTGTCGAGGAGCCTGGGGTCACTTGTTGGTAAACCTTGGATTATTGTCAAAGAGCCGGCAAGGGGATTGAGCTTGATACTCTGCCCTTGCATGCTATCGGATCGTAGACTGTTCCCCCAGGTGTATTTGTTGTTGTTGGTGACCTTAGTGACCATTATCTTTAGGGTTCTACCCAAGGTGACGGTGGAGGGAAGATCCGACTGTACCTGGAGTAGACGTCGGCTAGACTCACTTGGATTTTCCAGGGGGTTCACTTCACTCAAGACGGTTAAAGTGGAGGAACTTGTGCCGGTCTATTCATTAAGTAGGTTGCTGGGGTAACTGTTCCACCTGCCACTTCTGTACTGAATTCGGCGATGTTGGGCTTCATCACCAACTAGTGTTTTCGGTCCGGAAGGCTACTGTTTGTGCATGGTTTGACGCCCTAGATTCTTTAGGCGTGTGATTCGAATTTGTTTGGTTCTTTAGAGACTTTAGGCGGTTTGCTTTGAGATTTTACTTTGTTTGCGTGTGCAGTAGTTAAAAGTTTTTAACTGTGGCTGAATTACCGAAACAGTCCCATAGACTTCGGGGCCAGTCTCCTGAGATTGTAATCGTGGCCGATTTGTTGAGGAAGTCCCGTAGACTTCAGGGCCAACCTCCTGAAGACGTCCTGGGTCATTACGAAGGTTTGAAAGTCCTTGTAACTCCTAGTGGCAGTAAAGTAGGTTCACCTGAAGAAGGAGAGTCTTCATTGGTAGTTCATCCTGATTACCAACGTCTAGAAACAGGTTATAATCCTGAAGCTATTGCAGTTTTCGAGCTTGCTGGTAGTTTTTCATCTACTAGTGATATAGGCGAAGAACCTGAGATATCTGAACTTGTTACTCCAACTTCTAGTGATCCTGATTCACCTAGGGTAGAAAGAGTCATCACCGAAAATCTTCCTTCTAGTTTGATAGCTATTGAAGAACTTGCTCCAGAAGAAGAAATAGGCGTCCCTATCCCTGAAGATCAACCTACTATTGATGTAAGGGAGCGTGAATCCATATTTTACAGTCCACCTAGAAGTACTACTTGGTATCTTTCGTTAACTAATTATTTGGACAACTCAAGGTCAAGTTTTTCTCCACCTTGTACTCCTTATCCACCTGGAGGTATTTATACTCCTGTAAATATGTCTGGTCAGTCGTCCATGTTTACTCAATCGCCTGAATCTTTCTTGTACGACAGTCCTTCTGTTCCCTCTGGGTATCAGTCACTTTCTGGTACTTTTGCGGGAGCATCTCCTCAACCCATTGAACATGGGTTATTAACTGGAAACAATGGTAATAAACCGTTGGGTGTAGGAGACATTTACATGATGTCAGGTTCAATTCCCAGTTCTCAACCTCAAGGTGGCCAGTTACCACCTGGGGGGCAGCCCCAATTAACGCCTGGGGGGCAACCTCAAGGTACGCAAATTGCGTCTGGGGGGCAACCTCAAGGACAGTATGTACCCGTGGTGCAATACATTCCTCAAGGTCAACCCCAGCCTCAATATGTACCCCAAGGTCAACCTCAGTATCAATTTATACCTCAAGGTCAACCCCAATATCAGTACTTACCTCAAGGGTATCTACCCCAAGGTCAGTACTCAAGTCAAGGTTATCAACCACCCCAAGGTCAATCTTATGTTCAAGGTACGGGAAATGTACCTTTCAATTATCAATCCTACCCTCAATCCGGTTATGGATCTCAATATCCTCAACCTATTATGGGTCAATACCCCGGAATGAACATAGTGTGGGATCCATCGCAAGTTTAACAGGTGTTGCAGCCAAGTGTACAGTTGTCATCTCAAACTAGACAACCCTTAGTTTCTAGTTCACCCCAGCAACAAGTCCAGTCTAATGTTCAAACTTTTGTACCTTCTGTAGTTTCTCAGTATGGGCCTATTGCACCTAGTACTCCATCTCAAACGACTGCTACAACTACCACAACATCTGTTCAGTCTACCACACTTGCTTCTGGAGTATCGACAGCTCCAGTTTCTACTGTCTCTGTAACTACTCCTCAGACATCTTTACCATTGTCTGGATCCACGATTCAAACTACGGTTCAGATGCCTGTAGGACAACCTGGTTTAAGTACGGTTGTCACTAGTCAACCACAATTCACTTATCAACTGTACCAGGGACAGTACCAATACGGGCCTGCTGTCCAGCAGCCAGTTTACCAGTATCAACCGTATCCTGGGTACACTTATCAACAACCTCAACAACCCCAGTATGGTCCGGTTAATCCTGGTTTTTCGGGAGGATACAATATCCCAAACGCGATTCGTATTCCGAGTTATCCTGGATATCCTCCTCCTGGGACTGGTCTCGTGACCCAGAGCTTTAGGGATCGTAATCGGTAATTACCGTTTATCGCAACTTTGGATTTACCAGACTTGTCGCGCCTAATGAACGATCCAATAAATTATCTTCCGTTTTGGCCGCCAATGCCAAATAAGTTGCCCAGTGACATACCCAAGTTCGAAGGTAAGTCTGGAGAGGACCTGTTGAATCATGTGATGACTTACCACCTCTGGTGTGCCTCTAATTCCATCTCGGATGATTCGTTCCACTTACGTCTTTTCCAGTGTACTCTCATTGGTCTCGCGGCCAAGTGGTACATTGAGTTACCACGGGCCTCTTTTTATAATTTTAGCCAGTTAGCTACCTCTTTCTTAACTCATTTTCAGTTTCCGGTCAGATATGATAATGGCACGGAGTTACTAACTTCATTAAAACAATCGACGTCCACTTATATTTCCGATCATATTCATGAATGGAGACGTCGAAGACGATTAGTGAAAGTTTTTATCCCGGACCAAATCTTAGCTGAATGGTTTGTTAAATCATTGTTACCGAAGATTACTGAAGACGTAGCTAAGGCCGGAGTAGTTACTAAGGAGCAAGTGATTGCTCAAGCGCAGTACCTTGACTTAGTTTACACTCAGTTGGGTATGTTACACGAAAAGATCCTAGATCTTCCTAAGTGAAATCAAATCATTGCTGCTCCTTCGGGGTCTCATGCTGTTGATGGTATGATTGGTACGGTAAACACTAAAAGCAAGAAGAAATCCTCAATGAATTCTTCTCCTATTATAACCTTACCAGACTCCCCGACAGGAGACTCTTCTGCTGAAGTTTCCGCTGATATTCACGCTGTAGAGTCATCTACGGCTAAATCAAAATATGGTGGGAAAAAGAAAGGAAAGAAGAAGAATAAAGCAGACAAAACTCCAAAGGAGAAAACTGAAAAGTTGGAAACCAATGAGGAAAAGCGCAAACCTCGATATCCTTGTCTTATTTGTGAAGAGGATCATTTTACAAGAGATTTCCCTCATCGGGCCGAGGTTGTGAAAATCGTCAAGGGTTCCCCAACTCATGCTCTTTTGAAAGATCCATTTCCAAAGCAGGAGAGTAAGATGATAGGTTCTTCCTCGAGTGCCAGTGAAGAACCCATATTGATGATGTCTCATGTAAGGATTGCGACTCGATCGCAAGATTATGGTAGTAAAAGTCCTGTTGATGGCAAAGAAGCAAAATCTTCTCATTCTAATCCATCAACCTCAGCTCCTGGTTCCGATCCACTACAGATCGATAAACCTAACCCGGACTTAGTAATCAAACCGCCCACCAAGGGTGTACTTCGAAGGTCTGCTTTCAATCCACATGCGAGAACGGCCCAGAATTACAACATTGTTGAGGATTTAGCTATTTCACCCTCAGCAATGTCGGCTTTAGAAGTGCTGCAATCATGCCCAACACAACGCAAATTACTTTTGTCGGCTATAGGAGTTGTTGATGTTCAGGACGCGAACCTAATAATCTTTGATCTAGAAAATAGTACACCGCGTTTACCTCATCAAATGGCTTTCCAGATCCCAGTGATAGTCAAAAATAGGCCTATTCATCGGACTGTAATTGATGAGGGAGCTTCCACGTGTATTATGTCGATCCAGTGTTGGAGATCGCTTGGTTCTCCTTCACTAAATCAATCCCCGACAATTCTTAAGGCCTTTGATGGCCGTGGGTTCCATCCGTTTGGCATTCTACAGGATTTGCCTATAGGGGTTGAAGGAAAAACCATTAGTCTAGATGTGGAGGTGGTTGATGCCCCTCTAGACTACAACCTTCTGTTGGGTCGAATTTGGTCTTACGCTATGACAGCGGTCGTTTCATCGGTCTTCAGAGTAATAAAGTTTCCACATAATGGCAAGATCGTAACCATAGACCAGATGGCCTACTTTTCATCCGACCCAGCCTCTTCAAAAAGTATCCAGCATGTCGGTAAAACGACTATCCCTTATAAGGATGTTGGAGTAGGATTAGTTAAAGATGCCGGTTTACTGGGAACTTTTCCTTTTCCTCCAATCAACGCCTTGTCTTCATTTGCATCCATTCATATGATTACATCAGATACCATTGTTTATGACGATCCTTGGATCGTTCCTTCTGAATCTGAGATAGACTCATTTGGTGATGATATGCCTTTGAGTCCATATGAAATTGCCTATGAAGCCGTGCAGTCTTTTACCGACCCGCGTTCAACCAAAATCGACCAAATGAATGTGGTCCGTGAGGAATCACTTTTCGCGTCAACCTCGGAGTTAATAGCGTTTCCTGCAGTTGTGTCATATGATGAGCAACTTCGTGAAGTCCTATGTGTAGACGATTTACCATGGGAAGATCTCCATCACAGATCTTCGTTTTTACCTGAGGATGATCGTTTTGAAAACAATTTCTCATCAATCTTTACAGCTGAATATGTCAAAGAAGCTCAGAATCCAATGAAACATCCTGATTCAGAGCTGAATTTGGGAAACATTTCTCGCACTATTCCCATTGACATTTCAGTCAAGCCCAGAATTGTTGAGCACATTCATATAGGTGCCTCGTGTTCATATGACGAAATTCAGACATACAAGGCCCTATTTCAAGAATTTTGCGACGTGTTTGCCTGGTCCTATGAGGAAATTCCAAGAATTGATCCCGCAATTGTTGTCCATGAGATCAACACTTACCCAAATGCTAAACCCGTCCGGCAACGTCTGCGTCAGATTCACCCACGAAAAGCGGCTACAATTAAAGCAGAAGTCGAAAAGCTGTTGAAAGCAGGTTTCATTTATCCGATCCCGTTAACGGATTGGGTATCGAATATTGTTCCCGTTAAAAAAAAACAGGGAACAATAAGAATTTGCATCGACTATAGGGATATCAATCGATCTTGTCCCAAGGACAACTACCCAACACCCTATATCGATCAAATAATTGACGATTGTGCCGGCAGTGAAATATTTTCCTTTATGGACGGTTTTTCCGGTTACAATCATATCAATATTCTACCTGTCGATCAACCAAAAACGGCTTTCATTTGTCCATGGGGGACATTTGCTTATTGCAAATTACCTTTTGGGCTTAAGAACGTCGGAGCCACTTTTCAAAGGGCGATGTCTTATGCGTTTCATGACATCAAACACATTGTGCAACCGTATCTCGATGATTTGCCCGCTCACTCATTACATCGAGCTAATCACCTTGTCCATTTACGAGCAATTTTCATGAGGTGTAGGCATTATCGTATTCGGTTGAACCCACACAAATGTGTCTTATGCATAGAAGTGGGACGATTGCTGAGATTTGTAGTTTCGAAAGCCTGCATTCGCGTCGATCCCTCGAAGGTAGAAGCTATCATTAAATTGCCTCCTCCTTCGAGTCTTCGCCAACTCCAAATTTTGCAGGGGAAAGCAAACTTACTATGCTCAATTCTCTTGGGATGAGATAGCTCAGAAATCTTTTGATACACTCAAGTACGCATTGACCCATGCACCGTTGCTGCATCCTCCCAACTACAACCAGGATTACTTTTTGTACCTCGTCGCCACTCATTCCACCATTGGAATGGTCTTAGTACAGGAAGACGAATTCGGAACGAAACATGTGATATATTACCTTAGTCGGATGTTAAATCCAATTGAACTCAAATATTCACATGTGGAGAAATTGGCATTGGCAGCCGTTCAAGCTGTCCAACGTTTTCGTCACTACATTCTACTCCGTAAAACTACAGTCATTTCGGATTGCAACCCTATGATCTACATTTTGACTAAAAAATTGCTAGGGGGCAAGTACTCTAAATGGATCATTATCCTGCAAGAGTTCGACTTGGAGTTTGAAAAATCTAAGTCTAAGAAATCTTTAGTTTTCGCAGAGTTAATGTGTGACTTCCCACGTGCTGACACAGAAACTGTGGCAGAGGAGCCCATTGCGGACATATCTTTGTTTCTCATCAGCACTTTAGATCCGTGGTATGGGGATATAATCGTCTATCTCTAGACCCAATCCTTTCAGCCCGAAGTTTCAAAGTCGGAACGTCTAAAAATTCGATTCCAGTCCCAACAGTACAAAATTATTGGAGATACTCTTTATCGCCGTGGGGCGGACTTGTTTTTCGAGGTTGTTTAACTCACGAGGAAGCTGAAAGGGTTCTGAATGACTGTCACTCTGGAGCGTGTGGCGGTCATATGTCTGGGTATGCCACACCCCAAAAGATATTGCGCGCTGGCTACTTCTGGCCGTCCTTATTTAAAGACTGTATTACTACGGTCCAGTAATGCCACAACTGTCAAGTGTTTGATCACAAGATGCGCGCTCCACCTACTCCTCTCCACCCTATAATTGCCGTTGGTCCTTTTGCTAAATGGGGTATCGATTTTATTACATGTAACCCTCACTCGGCTGGGGGGCATACATATATCATCCTTGTGGTAGATTATTTTACTAAGTGGGCCGAGGCGATGCCTACATTCGAGGCAGACGGCCAGACAGCTGCAATTTTCATATTCAATCACATTATTGCTAGGTTTGGTGTCCCACAAGCGATAGCCACTGACCATGGGCGCCATTTTCGAAACGTTATGATGACAGAACTTACAGGCCAGCTTGGTTTGCGTCACGATAGCTCAACTGTTTATTATCCACAAGCAAATGGTCTGGTTGAGTCCATCAACAAAGTTTTAGTTATCATGATCTGACGAATCATTGGTATTAATCGGTCGAATTGGCACAACATGTTATTTTCTGCGCTTTGGGCATACCGAACCTCAGTGAAAACATCAACAAGGTTCACTCCTTTCCAACTAGTTTATGGTTTGGAAGCTGTGCTGCCCATTGAATGCGAAATCCCATCACTTCAAATGGCCGTCGAATTACTTCCAGCTACTTCCGAAGAGGAGAAGCGTTTATTATACTTAGCTCAATTATATGAGACTCGATGTGATGCTGCATTGGCAATCGAGACTCACGCAAAACGTATGAAAGCTCAGTATGATCGAAATGTGACCCCTCGAAATTTTTCGGAATGAGACCTAGTGCTATTATATGATCAAGCTAACGATAAATTAGGTGCTGGAAAATTTGTTCCTATGTGGCATGGGCCCTACATTGTCAAGCGAAAGCTAGCAAAAGGGGCCTATGAGCTGGTAGACTTTGACGGGGACTCTTTGGGTAAACCCAGAAATGGACTTTACCTAAAGAGGTATTATGCTTAAATGATGGGTATGGAGATTTTAGTTAGGTTAGGTTTTTCTTTCTAGATGGCGCGTTTGTTAGTTTAGACAGTGTTCTTAGCTTAGAAAGTGTGTTTTTCGTTGTTATTCTGCTTATCTTGGTTTTACGCTTGATGTTTGCAGATGTCGATGCCTCTCCAAACATACATTGGATTTGCTAATGGTGCTTGTCGTAATAGACGGAATATCTCTTCCGCAGCTTGGGTTATCTATTCGCCCTCTGACAAGTTAGTTTCTATGCATGGGGTAAGCCTCGGTCAAACAACAAACAACATTGAAGAATACAGTGCGTGATTGAGTTATTGTCTGAATCTATTTCATTTGGGATTCGGAGTTTGATAGTGAGGTTAAATTCTGAACTCGTTGTATTACAGCTTAATGGAGTGTATGCCATTAGAAATCCAGTGTTATTAAGGTTATATTTGATAGCGCGTCTCTTGGAACGTGAATTTGATTACATTGAATATCAGCATATTTCAAGGTCTTTAAATACATTAGCAGATGCAATTGCTTCTCGAATGTTAGACAAACATTTGCAATAATCATACATGTAAATTTAAAAACATTTCATCACACATGTTTAACAAGATAAGCCGGTAACAATTATATATGTAGATAGGAGTGTGTCAAAAAATACATCGTCTTCGATCATAGGTTGAAAAACACCTTATGATCGGCAAAAATGATAAGTACAAAAAACCAAAATGTCACATGTGTCTACAAAAGCGACCATCCAATCATTAGTGATGCTCCCTATACGACACCACTGCACGAGCCACCCTACACAAGAACCTCCTAAAAGGTCCTGGGACTGCGACTACATAGCGCTGAAGCCTGATAGGAATATCATCTATAGTAGTCTCTGGTATGTCTGCTGTAAGACGCTCTAGGTCTTGTTCCAACTCAGCTAGGGTCTCTGTGGCCTCATCCCGTGGGGCCGGTGCCATTGCAACTGGTAGTCTCCTCTCGAAAGGCCGGAGATTGGCTGGACGACGTGGGCAAACATCTGCATTTTGAAAATTGTTACTGTCAGTTTTGAGACGATATATAAAAACAAAAAAAATAGATAATTTAAAAGCTTGTGAAAAATGAAGTACCTGTGTCATCCCATTGTTCTCCTGGTGGAAGAACCATGTCCGGATCTCCACGAAAATCAACTCTGGCATAAGGCAAATCCTATATGGAAAAGATCTGGTCCTCCAACCAGTGAAAATACTCCGGAGTAAATAGGACAACCTTCGTGCCCTCGTCAGGATGACGGGCCATAACCGTAACCCATCGCATCAATTTGGGCTCTCGGGGAGGCCCAACCTCAACAGTGAGCTGCTGTGGGATCAGCATCGGAACCCTCTCTAGGGAAAAACTCACAACTAAAGGACCATAACCAAAAGTCTTTAACTGTTCGTTTTTAGTCCTAGTCAGTTGGCCCTTTAAATTGGCCAACACAACATCACACCAGTTGAAAATGGTGCCCCAATAGCAATCAATCGCCATCCGCATCTCGGATCCAGTGGCAATGTGTAAAGCGGCAGCCCCGCAAAGTATGGTAACTGTAAAAGCAATCACCATAAGTTCAGGTCGGGATATAGTTTTGATCTCTATCCCCTTCTCCTGAGACTGAGTGTTACACCACTCTTGTCGGAGACTAGCGATGGACTGGCCACCCAGCCTAGTCCCGAACAGAGTCAAGTGTTCACCTCTCTTGGGCAAACCAGTGAGAAAGTAAATATCTGAGGGCTCTATCTCGAGCTGGTGCCCTCCAATGTAAAATCACTGGTCCTGGACGTTCCATCTCTCTATCAGCCACTCTAGAAAGCGCACCTGGGCCCTCATTCTAGGTATGGCCCAGTATTTGTAAAGGCTGCATGCCTTCAAAGCATCAATGGACGGTTGATGATTAATGGCAGCCAAATCAACATCGTCGTGCTCTCTCTCGTGCCAATCAAGCATGGTGGGCAATCTACACACCAAAAAACATCTGTTAGATTCAATGAAATAAAAAAAATTGGTCCATTTCGAAGAAATTGGGGTTTGAAAACTCGTTGCGCGGAGTACGCACCCCGCCTTTAGGAATAGAGCGTGGGTACGCGGGTTCCTTTAAGGAAAAGTGCGTACGCTCGCCATTTTCCCAACTGAGAAAATGTCGGGGTACGCAGGTCACCAGTGGAGCACCTGCGTACCCCGAAAGGCGGATCTTGAAACCCCAAAGTCTCCAAAAAATGAAACTAGGGCCTAAAAACAAATTCTAAATAGATGAAAATGCAAAGGAGGATGTTGTAGAATACCTGATGAGACGGTGTTCGTTTTCGACGGTCGGATTCTCTGCAATGTCCATGGGAAGTTTCTTGCCAAAAGCCCTTTTTCTCTCCTCAATAGTAAAATGGTAAAAATGAATTGGTAAAAGCCCTTTTTATAGGTTTTTTGGGTAAATAAATGGTAAATTTGTTTATTTTTCACCGTGAAAAGGTATTTTTCAAAGTATTTTTATCTATCTTTAAACAGGTATGAGTAATGTGTTGATTTTTGTGCAGGATAAAGGATTTTCAAGGAAAATTGTCATTTTTCACAAACAAAAACATCAGAGTCATCTTTAAGCCCTTTTCTGACTCCTAAAATATGAAAAGATTGCCGAGCGTTTCTTTTACACTCACTAAAACGGAATTAAAAGACGGTCCCCTTATAGCCCTTTTCTGACCGTAAAAACAGGAAAAGATTGCCGGATTTTTGTCGTTTCAAATTCGATACTGGAAATAAAACGATGTGTCCTTGACCGCTTTTTACTTTTCAGGTCAAAGACACTAATTATGAAAGTAATCCTTGGTTGTAAAAGATCAAGCGGTTCTCTCAAGTATTATTTTATACTTTTTCGGGCTTGGGAGACACAAATTTATGAAAAAGTTCAACCCTGGAGTCTTCTTAAGTTTTTCAGACTCTCTAAAATTGAAAAACGCCGAGTTTCTCCTATACTGGACTCGTTAAAATTTCACAGTAAAGGACTTGTTCGATTACAAACAGGAATGGACCACTCCTTCTTAGGGTTCACATCTAAACTAAGTTGGACTCATCCGAAGGATGAGCTTATAATCAAGCATATGTTATCCTCCTTAAGCTTGTAAAAAATAAAGAGGTACTTGCCAGAAATGGTGGGGGAAAAGAGAGGAAAATGAGCCTATTTGTTATCCTTTGTCTCAGAAGAAACCTTATCACCACTCTTGAACACAACACTTTTCATTCACCTGGGTTGGGAAATCCTTTACCTAATAGTTGATCAAACCACATTGAAAATCTTCAACCGGTTCCGGGTATTAACTTTGGGTCAATTATCACCAAGCCATATGTCGTGTCGTTATGTGTTGAAGAGGTCACTGCAAATAAACCATTCATCTGCAAAATACCTGTCATCCATCTTGACCATCCCTGAGTCAGTCCTTACAGCTACATTTCTTCAACTTGATCTATGATTTCGTGTTGTGGGCTTTCCTGCAACGGGTCGCTTTCTATCAACATCAGCACATTATCTAGAAAGATGACCTAGAAATCGTCAGTACCTTGAAATCTGCATGCATCAATGGCAGGTTTCTCGCCTTTGACGACAGTTTACATCATTTACTTTCGATCGAAGGATTCCGTGACATGTTCGACATCAACTCATTCATTCACATCTCATGGATTTTACTGGGTACTTTGAGAACCATTGACATCACTGGTGGTCTCTCTCACACTTGTTAACAGTTTACATCATCGACTGGTAATCAAGTGGTTTCTACCATGTTCGACATCAACTCATTTATTCGCATGGATAGAATCGTACCATTTCGGGAAGTAGAAATGAAGACCCTGGATCTAGTTTCCACCATCCAGGCTCCGAGGATTTTTTTATTCATTATACAGTAGACTAATCATAAACAGATGGCTGCGTCCATACTGTGTCTACATGAGTCTATGATTATGATGTACTGCGAAATCATTCCTATATCAAAGCAGTAGTCAGTTTGTTAGTTAAAGTTTTCAATCTGAGTATGGGAATGCCTACCTCAGCGATGATATGATCTTATATATGTATTTTGTGTTGAATATTTGCAGGTTCCGACTGGGCTCTCCACAAGATAATCCTTGAAATGATAAATTACTTCACCCTTCCTAGATGATATGAAACCCTAATCTACTACAGGCTTCGCACTTTAGGGGGAAATCTGTTACACTAAAATTTGTCACCATGACTATTTGCAGTTAGTATGGCTCCATCAACTGTCATACTATCCTCCTTGGCAAGTCTCATACCTCTGCTCCTCATGTCAAACTCCAAAAAAGAGAGAAAGTCCTTAAAAAGTCAATTAACTCTAGTTACGTAGTTTCTCTTAACCTTACGTGCGTGTACGCACCTCAAGTTCACAACACCTGCGTACTTGTACGCTCTTTCTGTAAAGGGGTGGGTGCGTACTCCTGTAAAGGTCAAAAGGCGCGAGTTTTACTTCAAAAAAGTTACTTGTGGTCGAATCTAGAGCATTCTAGAAGATGGTTTGACGTGTATTGAGCACCTCCAGATGGTTCATGTATCCCTATGAAAGAGGAACTTATCCCATCAAGAGGGGAGCTATCCCATTCAAAGAGGGGCTTATCCCATTGATGGTGGACCTGATTAACTTCCTCCAAAGCATTATAAATATAGGCATTGGGCCAGAGGGAGGGGAGGTTGAAAGCTAAACATTCTTAAGGGTAAATGCTGCTGAAATTAGGACTCCCTTATAGAGCTTGAGAGGAGAGATTCCCATCCTTTCTTAGCTTCATTTGGAAGTGGGTGAGCTGATCAAAGTAAAGGAGAACTCTTGCTGGACCCTGGGAGGGACCTGCACAACACCAAGGAACTGGTTGTAATGGTTTCTTTTGTTTCCACTTAATACAATTAAGTTAATTTTTCTCAACAAGTTGTTATAGATAATTTGTTTCATATACTCCTTGGTCTTTATGATGAATATGTTTTATTTTATGAGTTATTCAGGTGCTATGTAATCGTTTTCTTGTTAGTGAATGCAGGTTTCAAAGAGAAGGAGGAGCTCATCTGGATCGGAGAGGCTAGACTACTACAAACAGCGTTGGACTAAAGGTATGTTTTAAACACCTGGTTGCTTGTATTCTAAATGCATATTTAGGGAAAGATTGTGCTTAATTGTCTTGTTTGTCACTAGAAACCTTAGCTTCTAGGGAGGTCGGTTTTGTCTGCAAAATTGACTCTTTCCGCATGACAAAGTCAATGGGTTGGAAAGAAGAAAAAGAGAGAAAAAATATCCCTGCATGAAAATCTCCCTTGGAGGCACCCAGGGCAGGCAATTAGGGTGAAAACTCCTTTGAGGCGCCTTAGTTGTTTTCAAAAAAAAAAGTAAGAGAAAAAAGGAGATTTTTTTTGTTGCATTGCAGGTTTGTAGGACTACAGGAAGCAGTAGAAGGTGCCAAGGGAGCTATGAAACCAATAGCATCACCTATCCTACCTTCCCACACCTTTCTCCATCATTCTTGGCATTCTTTTCACATCACTATGCTTCTTTTTTTTGAAAACTGTGTTTTATACAGGAGGCTCCTGTAGAAGTTATAGAGAGCCAGAAATGGATTTTAAAAGCAGTTTGAGGAACAGGGAAGCTTCATAAAGGTTTTATAAATCCTCTTGCAATCTTAAATCCTCTCTTCCATCATTTCCAAGTCTACATCACACCCCAAGCTCATTTTTTTACTATCCAAAAAACTACAGGATGCTCTGATACAAAAATACATAGAGCGGAAATTTGTTTTTTCTCTAACTTGAAAACCATGCATCCATTTAAAAAACTACTTCATGGGGAGTTTCATATGGATTATGGTAACATGCTCAAGTAATTTCAACAAATTCCAGTGCATGGTTACCAAGAAATTGGCCTCCATAACTTTCAGCCATTTTTGCATTTTCTCCATATCCATGCATCCATATAAAAAACTTTTTCATGGGAAGATTCATATGGATGATCGTAACATGCCCAAGCAATTTCAGCCAATTCCAGTGCACAGTTTCAAAGAAATTGGCCTCCATCACCTTCAGAGATTTTCAATTTTTCTCAAAATCCGTGCATCCATTGACCAAAATGTTTCTATGGGAGGTGCATAATGATGATGGAAACATGCTCAGAAAATTTCAGGTCAATCCAGTCTACTGTTTGGGAGATATGGACAAACCAAGTCCCTGTCCCATTAAAATTTAGCTGTCAGCAGCATGAGGGTGCAAGTCTGAAGGTTGAAGCAAAATTCTGAAGATCAAATCTAGCCAAAAAGGAGCCTGCACAAAGCACACCCACATATCAGTAACTAGACAAGCATGCAGATTCCACAGAAACAAAGGCATGCAGCAGAAGGAAAGGCCACAACACCTCACAACGAACACATTCGGATCTCAGGTAAGTGACTAACCCTCTCCTCTATTTGCATTAGTATAATTAGAGAGAATGCAACAACAATGATATGGTTGAGGATGCTTGGGGTTGAGGTGGTCAGTTAACTTGGCCAACCTCATCCAATTGACTTCAGTCATCTGAAGACATCACCACATGTGCACTTAGTCAAACTCAAGAGAGATATGAAGGATACATAGTGAAGGCGAGGTGAACTCCGATGGAATCATGAGGGGTGATTACAAGGAAAGGAAAATGATGACAAGGCAGGTGTGGACCAACAATTCGAATGGGTCCAACGTACACTTGGCCAGCTCACCCTCCATCACCATAAATATCCATAAATAGCCATAAGTACTCCTCCTCAAAACACTCTCACCACCTTTTCTTTCATTCCATCCTCGTCCACTTAGCTGCAGCAAGGTCCTTGTCACCCCACAGCCTCGAAACCATCATTCTCCATTGTTCTCATCCATCCTCTTGCTATCAGCGTTCTATAGGAGAACTTATGGGTTCTACAGGAGCACCTACAAGCAGTTCTACAGGAGGGGCAGTGAACTGTTTTAAGAAGAAAACATGGGTTTCTTGCTCGATTTCTGGCTTGAGGAGGTAGGTTCCATGCATACCCACCTTGATTAGAAATATGTGCAAGGAATGATATCATTTTAAAGAGGAATTGAGTCCATAGAAGAAGAGGAATTACATAAAAAATTTCTACCTATTAAAAAAAAAAAAACAGCTTTCCTCTATTTTCCTGGTTCCTTCAAAATTCTTGTCTCCATCTCTACATTTGGTGTTCAAAAGGGGTATAAGCAAAATGATAGGAGGTTTTATGAGGAAGGAGCCAACCAACTCCTCCAGGCTCCATGCACACCCCCAAGTAGTGGACATATTCGCAAGAGCCAATTCGATGAATTTTCTTGAGAAATTCTGAGGGTTTGATGAGGAAATTGCTCAGGAATTTGCCCACTCTTTGGTCCCTCACTCCAAAACACCTTACCACATAGTTTGTAGATCAAGGAGTATCACTCCACAACAAGGATATAAGAGCCATTAAGGAGAGTGCCAACGTACAAGCGCTCCATGCAGAGCTTGAAGGTCAATTGGATTGGCCTCAAATTGAGTCCTCCACTACTGCTACGCATGCTAGAAGGAAGAAAAGAGGAAGAAGAGAAAAACTAGTGGGAAGAGGTAGACAGAAAGGTAGGATTCCATGAAAAAGAAGAGGAGATCACATCAGAAGCATGGGATGTTAGGGAGGCCACCAGGGCCATCAAAGATGAGGATATGGACTAACTTGCTCAGAGGATGAGAAACACCTTCAGTAGGGGGGTGATGATGAGCCCCATAAATCAATAACTATATGGGCTCATTTGCCTTCTAACATGGTTTAATTAACCATTCTCTTAACTTATTGCATGTTTTTTTATTATATTTATGCTTATGGAGTGAGTCGGGTTGGTCATTATGCCATGGAGTCTAATATATGTTTAATGCAGATTTTTGTTGAATTTTGGAGATAAAGTCGAAGATTTAATGGAAAATTGGCAGCAATAATTTGAAGTAGACAAGGGATAGGACTTATAGGAGGGCATCCCCCTCATTTATGACTCCCCACTTTGAATTCTCCATCATGCATCTTGGAGCACAACAGCCACATCAATGCACTAGGAGGCAGCCTAGAAAGTGGAGGATAACTTCTGTTTAACTCAAGTTTTGGGAGCCAAGCCTCCCTGATTTTAAGGAAGCTGTTGGGAGATTCACTTGTATAAGTAGAGAGGCCTAGGGCCTCATTAGGAAGTTGGTCAAATTTTTGAATTTTTGTGCAGCTTTGCTCTGCTCAACTTTGATTTTACTTTTGTTGACAATTTTATGTAATCCTATTATTATTTTGATAATGAATATGAGATCCTTGTTGAGATAGCACTGAGTTACCTCAGAGGGATGAAGCTCTTAGGTTAGGGCCCAATCCAAGAATCCAAGCTCCTCTTGTTTGTATTTATATGCTTTGTTTCAGTTTATGAATTAGTTGCAGTTAGATAAATTTCTTTCTTGGTTAAGAATAGGTTGCTTTTGGTGATTTAGAAGGTTGTTTCCATTTCAGTTTTCTATAGCAAGTTGCATAGTGATAGAAAGAAGATAGAAAAAGGCCATCAAAAAAGCCTTGGATTCCTCTCATCCCCTTGGGACCATGAACTGAGGCCAAGGCCCTCTTGCTGCCACAAAAACACAGTTTTTCCTTCTCCATAGGATTTCTAGTGTTGCAGTTTGTTAGAAGGTTAATGCTTTGCTTTAAGATCTATTCCCCCATGTTCATTTTTGTCTTTGCAATAAATTTCCTTCCATGCTTTCTTTCCATGTAGCATTTTCCAGCATTTACTTTCCTAGATCAAAGTTTAGATTAGCTTGATGAAAATTCTATTTTTTGATGTATCTAGCTTCTTTGCTTGCTTAATTCCATTGTTTTATTTTCAGTTCTCTTGCAGAAAATATCTTCTCACAATAATTCATCAAATTATCCACCACCATCTCTCTTTGATCTATGTTCCACAGGTCACCCAAAGTCCCTCACAAATCTTCCTTAGTTTTATGCACTTTTCTCATAAACTTTCCTCTCTTTCCTTGAACAAATATGACCATATTTCTCTCTTCTAATCATTCTTGATGAACCCTAGACACCTTAACACATCATTCTAGCCTTCAAATACCCTTTCCACCCACTTTCCCACCTTCAAAACCTCAAAAACTGCTGTCGGCATCCTCCTGTAGACCTCCTATAGATTCCCTACAACCTCCTCTAGATTTTCCTGTAGGTGTCCTTTTGAAGTCTGATTGGAGGAAAAGCCTCTAGAAGGGCACCTGAGACCTCCTAGGACCCATCCACACCTTCCTACACCTCTGCAAATTCCAAAGTCATCCTCCATCGCCACCTAATCGCTGCCACACACACAAAAAAATAAATTACATGCAAGACAATTTCACCTAAAAATACATAAAAATCCAAAAAGATGTTTTTTGCTCATTTGCTTCTAGAAATATCTTGAGTAGATTTTGTTTACTTCCTGGGTAGGTAATGGCATTCATTTCATGGCTTTTCATCTCTCTTTCTACAAAAGTAGGATTAGTTGGTTAAGTAGGGTTTGCTAGGTTTACTTCATATTTCAGTCTTCTTTCTCTTTCTGCAAGTAGAGTAGCCTCTGTAGAGTAAGATTTCCTTTCTTTCCTCACACATAAAACTTCTTCTAAAGTTGGTTTGAGCTCCTAGTGATCTTGCGCCAACTGACCAAGTGATAGCCTGCAGTAAGAACTAGTACTTGTGCATACAGTGCCATCACTTCCAAGTTTGTTACGAACTACCAAGTTGATAAAAGTAAAGTAGGAAGTCTAGGAGTTGCAGCATTATTACTACAATACTGGACCTCACCAGTTCTACATCAATGCGTATATTCACATGTATCGATCTATGATGTTCAGTGAAGCAAAAATCAAGACCTTGGGTAGACGCTTACATCACTCAGCCTTGTTTCCTCTCCCAAGTTGCATATTGTTTTTTGGAGATAGCTCATCAAAATGATCCTATTATGACACCAGATCCACATTGTGCTTGTCAGTGACTAGACTTGTCATATCTCTTCATTGAGAAAATCACTCTGACATAGCTACTAGGCATGCGAATGCCCAACTCAGGACATGATTTCAGTTGTTTTATATATTTGTTGTATCAGGTTTCCTGTACTACTTGAAGCTCCGATCCTCTCTCTCTTTTTGTCAAGAAGGAACAGAGCAATTAAGTAAAGTATTTCGGCCATTGTCACAACCTCTGATCTCACACTTTAGGGGGCATCTGTTATTGTTATAGACATTTTTGTGCCTTACAACATTGAGCATGAAATGTCCATAATCTAAGGGATCCAAAGTCCCTAGCCACGACTTTATTAACCCATTTTCAATTACCAATAAGGTATGAAACTGGAACAGAAATCTTGACCAACTTCAAGCAGACGACAGCCACACATATATCCGATCATATACATGAGTGGCATCGTCGTCGCAGGATGGTGAAGACTTACGTTCCCGATCAGCTATTAGCTGAATGGTTTATAAAGTCGTTACTTCCCACCATAACGGAAGATGTGGCAAAAGGAGGAGTCGTAACAGAGGAGAAAGTTATTGCTCGTGCACAGTATCTAGACTTAGTAGATACTCAGTCTGGCACGCTCTACGACAAAATACCTGACGCCCCTAGACCGGAATTTTCAATTCCTCCTCCTCATAAATCAAATAGTGACTCTCATGCTGACGACGGTGTGATTGGCACAGCAAACGCAAAGTCGACAAAGGCTTCATCTAAGAAAGCCCGTAAGACTTCGGATCAAAATGCAAATCAAGAAATTCTTGCTTTGGAAGTAAATGCCGTATCAACAAATAAAGGCAAAGAACCCAATCAACCAGGGAGCAAGAAGAAGCAAAACAAAGGGAAGAAGAAGAAAGAGGGTGAATCATCCCCTAAAAAAACTTCTTCAATCCCTCCCAAGAAAGGGAAACCAAAAAGTCCATGTTTTATATGTGATGAGGATCATTGGACACAAAATTGTCCATACAAAGCTGAGCTCAAAAAGTTCTTCAAAAGTTCACACACCTCAGCTGCGTTAACTGATCCGTTTCCCAATCAAGGTCAAAATCTGGTTTAAAGTGGTAATGCTTCCCCGTCGCAAGTGCTAATGTTGTCGATCTCCAAGCAACAAAATGATGCTTTGATTTCGACAAGGAATAAAGATTACAGGAATCCTCCGCTGTCGAACGACAAAGGTAAAGATCAACCAAGTAGTTCGACAAAAACTTCGACAGAAGTTGTACCACCCATCATTCCTGAATTAACAATAAAACCGCCAAAGGGAGTAGTACACAAGTCGACATTTAATCCTCGCGCCAGGGCAGCGCAGCATTATAACATAGTGGAAGATTTGGCCCAATCGCCATCCGCTATGTCGACTCTTGAGGTACTACAAAATTGCCCATCCCAAAGGCAGGCTTTGTTATCGGCTATTGGTGGGGTTGATCCTAAGGATTCCAATCTTGTATCCTTTGACCACAAAGGATACGATCCTCAGTTACCAGCTCAACTAGCTTTCCTTATTCAAGTGAAAGCCCTCAACAAAACTGTTCACCGAACAATTATTGATGAGGGGGCATCTACATGTATCATGTCGATGAGTTGCTGGAAAACTCTCGGATCTCCAACCTTGTCGCGATCTTCGACGACACTAAAAGCATTCGACGGAAGGACGTACACCCCGTACGACATCCTAAATAACTTGAAGGTCGAACTAGGAGGAAAAACAGTGGAAATTGATGTTGAGGTCATTGATGGGAATCTTGACTATAACATCCTACTGGGAAGACCATGGATATATGCCATGGCAGCTGTAGTGTCGACTTATTTTAGGAAGATCGCCTTCCCTTTTCAAGGAGGGATTACGGTCGTCGACCAACAGAACTTCCTCCCTAATGGTTCACAAGTTACAGGAAGCATTCCCATGATCCATGAGAGCAACCATTCGCTTCAAGATATTGAAGTAGGCCTACTGAAAGACCCCACAATGATGGGAACTTTCGCGCTTCCACCTCCTATATACATAGGAAATATAGCATTAGTAGCAACCTGAAACATGATATCTTCCACGAAGGTTGCAGAAGATGATGTCGACATGGATGATGCAATGGTTTTTCCCCCAAGCCCTATAGAAATATTGTAGCAATCAATGTTTCGGTCATGGGAGGCGAACCCAAATCAACGCTCGTCAAGCGTTTGGGTAGATAGGTCTAGAGAATATGGTACCCCATTAGATCCTTGGTCGAAAGTGCATGGGACTGACGAAGGAATCTTACAATCAATGTTGATTGAGGGGGCACCATGGAATGATCACCACCATCGTTCCCTTCTTCCAGAGTATGAAGAAGATACTCAACATGACCTTTATCACCCTTCAGTTTTTGAATTCCTATCAAATACTGTGAATACGGTGGATTCAGAGCGAAACTTGTCCAATATTGAAGAGACTATAGCCATAAATATCTCGACTAAAACAAATGTTGTAGAGAATATTTATGTCGGCAAAGGTTGTTCTCCTTCAGAACTGGAAATATATAACGCTCTTTTTCGCGAGTTCAGAGATGTCTTTGCCTGGTCATATGATGAAATGCCAGGCATTGACTCGAGTATTGTTGAACATGAAATTAAAATGTATCCTGATGTCAAACCAGTAAGACAACGGCTTCGGCAGGTGCACCCCAAGAAGGCCGCTGCCATTAAGGCGGAATTTGAAAAGCTTCTCCATGCTGGTTTCATCTACCCGGTTCCTCTAACCGATTGGGTATCGAATATTGTCCCTGTTATGAAGAAACAAGGGACGATTAGAGTGTGTTTCGACTATAGGGATGTAAACCAAGATTGTCCGAAGGACAACTACCCTACACCCTTCATCGACCAGATAATTGATGAATGCGCCGGATGTGAAATCTTTTCATTTATGGATGGATTTTCCGGGTATAATCAAATAAATATCCGCCCACAGGACCAGTCAAAGACTGCATTCATCTGTCCGTGGGGCACATTCGCTTATCGAAAATTACCCTTTGGTTTAAAGAACGCAGGGGCGACATTTCAGAGGGCAATGAATTATGCCTTCCATGACATCAAGAACATCATTCAACCTTATCTCTACGACCTTCCGGCTCATTCGCGGAAGCGGACTGATCATCCGCAGCACTTAAGAGCGATATTTCTACGTTGCCGACACTACAAGATAAGACTCAATCCACACAAATGTGTGTTTTGCGTCGGTTCTGGTCGTTTACTTGGCTTTGTAGTCTCTAAGGATGGGATTCGTCTCGACCCTTGCAAGGTTTAGGCAATCATTAATTTGCCTCCACCTTCAAATTTGCTTCGGATTTAGAAACTCCAAGGGAAAGCAAACTTTCTGAAGAGGTTAATTCCAAATTACGCGGAACTTGCTAAAGGTTATACTCGTCTTTTGAAAAAGGATGTACCTTTCGTCTGGGACCAGGTGGCGCAAGCTTCCTTTGATGCTCTGAAAGATTGTCTAGTAAAAGCATCATTAATGTATGCCCCGGACTATCAAAGAGATTTTAACCTGTATCTGGCTGCAGCGGATACGACCATTGCGATGGTTTTAGTTCAAGAAGTTGATGGAATTGAGCATCCTATATATTATTTAAGTAAAAACTTGAATGATACAGAAAGTAAATATTCTTATGTTGAAAAGCTAGCACTCACTGCTGTTCAAGCGATACAAAGATTTCGACATTATGTCCTCTTTCGGAAAACTACCATTCTATCAGATTGCAACCCCATGACTTATATACTGTTGCGACAGTTGCTGGGGGGAAAATATTCAAAATGGATAGCGATCCTTCAAGAGTTTGATCTGGAATTTGTAAAATCCAAATCAAAGAAAGCTTTAGTTTTCGCAGAATTATTGTGCGATCTCCCATCGTTGTCCAACGATGAAACATCAGAAGAGTCGATCATGGATGAAAGTTTATTTCTGATATCTGCAAGCAATAAGTGGTATGGAGATATAATAATTTATCTCCAAACCCAAAAATTTAGGCCTGACACCTCTCACTCAGAACAAAAACGTATACGATACCGAGCTAAAGACTACATGATCGTCGGTGATACGCTTTACCGTCGTGGTATCGATACAGTCCTGAGGAGGTGCCTTACCCATGAGGAGGCCGAAAAAGCCCTGAATGAGTGTCATTCAGGCGCATGTGGGGGGCATCAATCTGGATATGCTATAGCACAGAAAATCTTACAAGCAGGATGCTTCTGGCCAACCATGTTCAAAGATTGCATAACCGCAGTCAGAAGTTGCCATGCTTGTCAAATTTTCGATAGCAAAACCAGAAGACCACCCGCACCGTTACAGCCAATAGTTGCTGTTGGGCCTTTCGCCAAATGGGGCATCGATTTCATGCAATGTAACCCCACCTCGACCGGGGGCATGGGTATATTATAGTCGCCATTGACTATTTTACCAAATGGGCCGAGGCGATGCCTACATTAGATAACACTGGTGAAACAGCTGCCCTTTTCTTTTTCAATCATGTAGTCGCCAGGTTCGGCATACCACACGCTATAATTACAGATCATGGATCGCATTTTCGCAATCACATGATGGTTGAATTAGCTGCCAAGCTAGGGCTATCTCACAACAGCTCTACCCCGTATTATCCACAAGCCAACGGACAAGTTGAAGCAATCAAGAAGGTCCTGAAGCGTATGTTGCAAAGGATGATCGGGGTTCACAAAAGAAGGTGGCACCTAATCCTATACTCAACCTTGTGGGCTTACCGAACATCGGTAAAGAATGCGACTGGGTTCACACCTTTCCAACTGGTGTATGGCCTGGAGGCAGTCTTACCAGTCCAGTGTGAAATTTCGTCTCTTAAACTCGCAATTGATCTCCTCCCCGGAACTTCAGAAGAAGAGGCACATTTCTTAGAATTAATCCAATTCGATGAAACCCGTTGTGACGCCGCGTTGGCTAACGAAGCCCATAAGAAACGAGTCAAGGTGCAGTTCGAAAAAAATGTCAAACCCCATGTCTTCTCAGAAGGTGACTTGGTCTTGCTTTACGACCAAGAATCCGATAAATTGGGAGCAGGAAAATTTAATTCTTTGTGGATGGGCCCCTATATTGTTAAACGAGTGTTAGCAAAAGGATCCTACGAGTTAATGGATTATGACGGAATTCCACTGGCGCAACCCCGTAATGGGTTGTACCTCAAGCGTTACTATGCTTAAATAGTAACCTGTATGCTTTTGTTGTATTTTGTTTTCGCTAAAGTGTTTGTTTTGGTCGAGTAATCCACCTTTTTACATTTATTGCAGATGTCGAACCTTTTTGAGACATGTGTGGGATATGCTGACGGAGCGAGTCATAGTTCGCGGAACCTGTCCTCCGCGGCCTGGGCCATTTTTGATCCAAGCGGCGAGTTAGTGAGTTTCAGAGGTGTGTGTATTGGGCAATCAACGAATAATATCGCTGAGTATAACACGTTGATAGAACTCCTCTCTGATGCCATCGCCCATGGTATACGCTGACTAATCGTCAGGCTAGACTCACAACTCGTGATACTACAACTCAATGGTATATATTCTGTCCGTAATCCAGCTATTTATCGTATGTTTCTAAGGGTTAAGACTTTGGAAAGACAATTTGATTCAATTCAATACCAGCATATTTCCAGAAACTTGAACACATTAACCGACTCATTAGAAAACTATGTGTTAGACAGACATTTGCGACATTTATAAAAAGAGACACATCATCAATGATTGTACATATGGATCATATAACTCAACCAGAATAAAACTCAAAAATCAAAATATATATAAGCTGTTTATCGTTCATACATAATGTTCTGTAACCAAGACAAAATCGGTCATACGACCCAAAAACTCAAAAGTGCTAGGGGGCACCCTAGTCTAGTGATACTCATGATAGCACGTCACGGCCTGTGCGATCATGCGCAAGAGACGAGTCCATCGTCTAGGCACGCCAGTAGTATGCCGCTGCAACTATAAAGGTAACTCATCAATCCTCACATCAGGAATGCTGAGAGTAAGGCTCTCAACCTGCTCCTGCACAGCTGTAAGGGTCTCGGCTACGTCAAGGTCGCGGAGAATAACTCTCCCAGCAGTCTCCCATGCTGGGGCAGCAACTGGCGCTCTCGAGCGAACTGCTGGACAAACAGGACCAACATCTGCATGCACACATGAGTTTGATTAAAGTATTGATAGAATAAAGCACAAGGACATTATAAATAAGAACAGTAAACAGTAATATGGTCGAAGATTTTACCAATAGCGCCCCACTATTCGCCATCCGGCAGTACCAAATCCGGATCACCTCGGAAATCCATACTCACATATGGATACTCGGAATAGACCATCTCCTGGCGCTCGAACCACCTGAAGAAGGTATCAGTGAAAGTAATCTGAGGTTGACCAGCATGCCTAGACATGTGATCGACCCATCTCTGCATGCGTGGCTCGGTCGGAGAAGGCAAGTCGAGTGCAATATACTGAGGCTGCATCAGTGGTATTTTCTCCAAGGCGAAGGCAGTCAAAATAGAACCAAATCCAAATTTCTTCAGCTTCCTGTCCTTTACCTTGGTCAATTGACTTTTCATCTGAACAAGTACTGCATCACACTAGTTGAATACTTTCGGTTGGAGACACTCCAAGGCGTGCTGTACATAAGACCTGTTGGCAACATGAAGAGATGCGCTACCGGCCATCCTACCGATAGTATACAGAATGGACCTGAGGGACCTATCAGTAATCTCACGGATAACGACCTTGCCGTCTCTGCTCGGCTGGGAACCTTCCCTGCAATACTGACGGACATAGTCTCTCACGGAGTCATTCCCCCAGGCTGAACCTGACAAAGAAATGGGGGCACCCCGCCTTGACAACCCAGTCAAGAATTAAATGTCTACGATGGTCAAGGGGATGGATTTTCCCCTAATCTGGAATACTTGGTTGATGGGATCCCAAGCATCAAGCATATACTGCAGTAAAGAGATCTGTGCTCTCATGCTAGAGATACGGAAAAACTTCAGCAGGCCACAGTTCCGCAGCGCGTTCACCGTAACAGGGTCATGGAGAGCAATCATATCTTCTTCTTCATGTTCTCGTTCTCGCCATGTAAGTGACATTTTTCTCAAAGGTCCCTGCAAAACAAACAAGAGAATGAGTAAGATCCTGGATTTGATGAGAAAATGGCGAAATTTCATCAAAAACGGTTCCACAAAATCAGTTTTCTAGTCCCAACGCAGGTAGACAGTGTTCCACCTGCGTTGAAGGTCAAGCTACCTCAAGGCAGCTTGACATTCAATGCAGGTTTCAAGTGGACAACCTGCGTTGATGACAGGGCGCCCTGGCAAAACCCCATGTGCTCAGAAAGACAAGGAAACAGGCACAGAATGGAAAAATGAAACCATGAAAAGAAAGAGCTAGGGTTTAGCTCCTACCTGGTCCAAACGGCGCCGAGAATCGTCCACAGAATCTCCTGAAATCAGCTGGTGAAAATCAAGAGGGAAGAGGCACCTCCAAAGCTCCAACAAACCAAGTTCAAATGAAATGGTAAAATGAGAGGTAAAAACACTTTTTAATTGCTTTTTACGTAGTTCAAAGAGAAATATTAGGGTTTTAATCTCATTTTCAAGCAAATGTTATTCATTTCTAACTAAGTTTGATGCAGCAATTGAGAATGCAGTACTGTCCTTGAGAAGAGAAAAGCTAGTTTTGGTAAAAAATCAAAATTTGACTATATAAACGAGCAGTTTTAGCATAAAGTTCATGCTCGTTAAAAAATAAATGCAAGATCCGAGCAGTTTTAACACGGAATTCATGCTCGTTAAAAAATAAACATAAGCTTGAGCAGTGTTTTGGCGCATTCAAGCTCTTTAAAAAATGAACCCATTACCGGTAAAATAACCATTGTGTACATAACCTTATCAGCCATAAAAGCCTTGGTCGTGTTTGCACCGTCACCTCCACTTTTCATTTGGCTGATCGTTTACCTCCATATGATTTTTTACCCATTTTGAGGAATAGCTGCGAAGAGTGATTTCACCTAGCCATCCTTGTGACACTGCCGTGATTGGAAAATTCCAACCTGTACTTGGAATCAGCTGCTAACCCTGTTCATCACTCGTTCCTCAAAAGACGAGTCTTCTTTAAGCTCTTTTCAACTGACTCGTAAAATATGAAAAGATTGCCGAGTTTTGGCCTTCCAGCTCGTTAAAGCGACCGGAAGTGCTATCCCTCCTCTAGATTTTAATATTTTTGGACCTGAGGGATTATTGCACAAAAAAATCGAGCGCTTGTTTTGTTCAGCTCGTTAAAACTATCGAAAACTCATCCCTTCTGTATTGTTTTATACTTTTTCGGACTTAAGGGATTAGATGAAAAAAAAGGACTTTTATAGAACTTAAGGGATTTATGTACCTTTTCAGAATCTCTAAAAATGAAAAGGACCGAGTTATCCTTGTCGTTAGACTCGTTAAAATCACTAAATAGCGACAAACTTGTCTTTAGACGAGAACGAGTTTCACTATCGCTAGACTCGTTAAAACATAGCGATGGGCTTGCCCGAAGGGCAGGTTATAGAACAAGCATATGTTATCCTCCTCAAGCTTGACAAAAATAAAGAGGTACTGGTCAGCAATGACTGGGGAAAAATTGGGAGAAAATCGAGAAAACTTTGATGGTAGCAGGTCGCTCTTGAACATGACACTTTTCCTCCGTACCACAATCGGGTTGGGTTGTCTCATTCATCGGTCACATCACCATGGTCTCACCATACCATCCATATTTGGGGTAATGCTACCGATCCATCGCATCAGTGTCGCCATATGTTCAAGAGAAGTCGTTCAGAAAGAGTCAACCGGGTCCCATCCACTGCCATACATTATCCTTCATCCATTCATGACCGCCACCCTGAATCATATGTCACAGATCGTTTTCACCTCCATTAAAATCATTAGCTCCATTCCATGTCACTGATGTGGGATTCATCAAGGCCCTCCTTTGACAGATCGCTTCTTGTCGACATCATCTCATTATCCAAGAAGTTGATCTAGGAACAACCCCTTCAGTACTTTGAAGCTTGCATGCCTCAATGGCAAGTTTCTCACTTCCGGCGACAGGTATACATCAATGACCTTCGACCAGAAGATTTTGCGTGGTGTTCGACGCCAAGTCCTTTATTCACACCACGTGAATTGTACTGCAGTACCTTGAGGGTCATTATCATTATCAGTGATTCCTCTCGCGCTTGTTAACGGTTTACATCATTGACCGGTAATCAAGCAATGTCTTTCCATGTTCGACTTCAGCGCAATTCTCACATGGATCGACTTGTACTTAGAGTGAAGATCGAACGAGTTTGAAGACCCCGGATCTAGTTTCATCCATCCAGGCTGTGATATATATTCAGGAAAAATAAAGACATTTGACATGTACATCATTGCAGCAGATGATCATCCTACTCAAAGGATGATAATTTCGCCAAAATTATCAGTCTACCATCAGACGATCGTCTTTTCTATGTACAAAAATGAATTTATAAAGCTGAGCATGGGAATGCCCACCTTAGCTAGATCATGAAAGCAGTATGAATCATAATGTATTGTATTGTATCTTATTACAGGTCTCCTCCCAGCAAATGGATGAACTTCAGACCCTCCTGGATAAAGCATTTCACCCGATAAACGGCCTCATACTTTAGGGGGCAACTGTTATAGACATTTTTGTGCCTTACAGCATTGAGCATGAAATGTCCATAATCTAAGGGATCCAAAGTCCCTAAACATGTTGTTCCTACCCCTAGAGGAACAAGGCTAACTAACCACAGCAATTCACAGAAGTTCTCCACCTGAAACTGCTCAAAAACAAGTCAATTCAGGATCATGTCAACTGCTCCACTGAGCATCTGCGCTGAATGTCAATTGCTACACTAACTACCTACGTTGAATGTCAACTCCAACACTAGCTACCTGCGCTGAGCGAGTTTGGACAAGTGGCAGGCTCATTCCTCAATGTGTCAATGCTCAGGAAGCTTCCAAAATGACACTTGCCTCAGGGAATTCGACTGGTGATGAGTAAGAGGTTCCAAATCTCCAAGTGGAAGCAAGAACCTCCAAGTGGACTCAAGAACTGAGAGAGGGAGAGGACACTAGTCAGATCTCAGGCTGACTCATCCTCTCTCCAAAATAACTATATATAGATCTCTCCTCCATGAGATTTAGGGGCTGGAATTTTGTTATTGCAAAGAATTGTTGTTGGTTTGAGACTGGAAACATTGGGTGCTTAATGCTTTGAAGGGAGCTGAAGAAGGAATTCCATTCTGCTGGGAAGGAGATGCTGGATTGGAGCCCTCTGGGTTGTATCTCTTCCTGAACCTTGTTATCAATCAATAAAGCTATCTTGGTTTTCTCCTATATACTGGTGTATTTGTATGATTGCATTAGTGTATTTGATTTACTTCTAATCCTGAATCATTTATGAATATGAATATTTGCCTTTGTGTTGTGTTCTTCTCTTGTCGCAAGTAGTTGTTCTCTTGTCACAGGTAGCTGTTCTCTTGTGATCTCGTGGGAATCAAGTAGCTATTCTCTTGAGCAAGCGAGGAGGCAAGTAGCTGTGAACACCCAAAGAGAAGAGGATCTAGATCGAGGGACAAATGGAAGACAACGGTAAGTCTATCGATCTCCCCTCTTTCACATTTCATAAAGGAAGAAACCAGAATAGCTGTATCTGTTTGTTGCTAAGGCACTGTCACACCTTAGGTGGATAGGATCGTCCTGCATAGGCATTTTTCCCCACAACAGTTATATAGTAAAATGACCTCCTCATCAGCTCAGAGGGGAAATATATGATGATTGAAGCAATGACCAAGTTCACAAGCCTTATTTCCAAGCTAACGCTACCTATACACTAACAACCTGCTTTATAAAGCTTCTCAGCAAGCCTAAGAGTGTGTTAATGTCCTAAATAACTCTACTTGTTACCTCAGGGACAACGTTAGTAAACCCTAATGAGGATCTAAGGGTCAAAGGAGTGGATTGACTAAGAAATATCACTATATTCTCTTCTAAATCAGCTTAGAAAAGCAAGGAAACATCAAAGTTTGACCTATTTGGGGGATTTCTAATCCTAATGGAGTATGAAAATGGAAAAGAGCTCAAAAGAATGGCATCATCATTGCTTTTACCTAAGTAAACTCATGGAGAAACTTGGCAACCCTAACCTTGCATGCTACATAAGCAGAGCCAAGGCTATTGTAAAAGGGGTCTGTTGGGCATGGAATCCCCCCAAGGCATGTTTTGAGGCTCAAAGCCCAAGTTTGACTGAATATTGTTGTAAAGCTCCATGAATTGCAAGCGCGGGGTGCGAAAGTATGATAGAGTCACAGGCTTGTCCACCCTAGTTTTGTAATGTAAAGTTGGTTGGATAGACCTACCCATGGTCTACGAACAATGGGATTGTATAAATAGAGTGACGCTCTAAGTGTAAAAGGAGAAGGGAAGTAGGAAAAAGTCTAAGTGATTAAGTTGCAAGTTGAAGTGTGTATTTGGATCGTAGAGTAGGAGAAGGCTCTGTAGCTAAGTGCACAGAGGCCTAGTAGTCTGCAGCTAAGTGTGCGGACCCCTGCAACTGAGTGTGCAGGGTGAAGTCGAGTCTGTAATAGAGGAAGGAATTGATAAAGGGAAGCTTTGTTATAATTCTGTGTATCTATTCTTGGGTTAATGAATGATCGATATAATTTGCAAATATATTGTTTATTTTTTGCACACACCTGTATGAATGGTTTATATTGTTAAGTATACTTAAAGCACTCAAGTAGGAAAAGCTAATTAACTAACGTTGGAATACTAGTAAGGTCTTGGGTAATAATGTAGAGCACAATGTTCAGCCTCTAGGTAGGGTTGCGCGAAGGTAATATATCAGGTTTTGAAGTATAGGCGCGGAGAAACCTACGTGTAGGGTCAAACTGCGAACCAGTTGAACTCCTCAGAAATCTCTAGGGTGCGAAAACCTGGTTCTAACACCCTCCCATACTACTTTATATGAGACCTCAATCCACACTCCATGGAATATTGCTAGAAGGGCCAATAGTACTGGGATTTGTTTGGCTAACTTAACTATGAACCTGGGTCAGGCCCCAATAAGCCAACAAATGGTTCTGTTGCCGAGACTGGGATCTACATAGATATGTATGATGTCATATCACTGGAATCCAACAAAGAAAGGAAAGGAAGAGTGGTTAGATTGCTACTTATATATGGAAATCAACGAAATTTTCTTTGCATCCTTCCCCTCTAAGTTGTACGAGTGGATCACGAAGCTAGCAGACAGTCAAGGAAGGTGTAGGCTCGACAAACCTATTGTGTGGACTCCAGAGTTGGTGCACAGAATGGAAGCATCAGCAGATAAGATTGCACATGCTATGGATCATTAGCTTGATCAAATTATAGGAGGATTTATCACCGAGTTCGCAATAGATACTTCAGTCAGCTATAGTGAGGCAGAACGAGACTTCCTTAAAGGAACACGAGGTAAGTACGTTAAATATTTGAACACTTGGATTAAAATGCTACTATGTGAAAAGTGGGTTATGTGAATAAATTAATGTTTAGGGCTACATGAAGTGGGAGGATCTATAGAAATGAAGGTAGTGAAAAACTAGAAACTGGCCCCTTGATTTCACCTCCACGAGAAGGCAAGGAAGAGCTCATGAAGGTTTCACCAAGAAATGCGATCAGTTTGATAAAGCAACGAATTCTGCACATATGACCCCCCACCTACACCACCACTAGTTTCACCATATTCACCCCTATCTTCACCCACACCATGTCCACCACCACCATAGTTCAATATGGCAAGTGCGATAAAGTTTCCAGTGTTTAACAGAGTAGGGAATGAAGATCCAGACCAGTTTTGGTTTGTGGTAAGGGTTGTATGGGAAACGTAGGGAGTCACAGATGACAGTATAAAGAAAGCAATGCTGGTCAGCGTTGCATGATCACACACTGACTTGGTACATTAAGCATTCCAATGACAATCCGAATGCAGGGATCATGGATATCCAAGTTGCACTAAACAAGGAATTTAGCAGGCAAAAATCAGAGACACAGTTGATCATTAGATTTAAGGAAATTGCGATGCTTCCAAGTGAGACCCTTTGGGAGTTGGATCAGAGACTGAAGTGTACAATTTGTGAAGCCAATATGACCTTGATAGATGGGCAACACCGCGCATGGTTTGTAGCATCGCTAACACCGCATATAAGGAATGTATTGTCACAACAGAAGCTAACCACTCAGGCCGAGGCCTTGGAGATCGCAATGAGACTGCATGAGACCCCAATACAAGATCTTAACCTGGGAGTTCAACAGATCCATGTGAAGTTCAAAAACTTGTGCCTTGAGATGCAAGAGTTTGAAACAAGACATGACAGCTCACCCAGAAGAGCGCAATGAGGTATGGTGCATAAAGTGGAAAGGCTAGGGACATGACAAGGACCATTGTCTAGTCTTTGCGAACTACCTGGTAGGAGGATGACTAATGCCATTGAGACCAGAGGCACAAGAAAGACCGAGTGCGGCGCCTACATTATGGTGCACATTTTGTCAGATAGGAGGGAAGCATGCTACAGATAACTACCATCTATTACAAAAGTATAAGCAGAATTCCCAACAGTTGTTCTAAATTTATGTAGGTCAATAGACCATGATGAGCGTACCTATAGAAGTTATGAACTGATGGTGGATCGGACTCCTACCTATAGAGTTCAGACTGAAACACGGGCCCTCAATAAAAATGAAGGTATGGCGCGCACTAGATTTCAGTGGCGCGGACGATGTCGAGGTGGAATGGGACCAGGAAGAGGTCATGGATAGTTGATATGTTACAATTGCGGAGGGCCAGGGCATTATGCCCCGATTGTACAAATCCAACGAGACCATCATGCTTATATTGTACCCAGTTTGATCATGAGATAGAGGATTGTCCCATGCTGATAGCAAGGTTGCATGATAAAGGAGCACTCCAACCTCCCCCGACTCAGAACCTGCAAATGATGAGGTCTGAGCCACGTGAGGAAGACTCGAATGTAAATATTGTGCTCCAAATTGGTATCACAACAGGAGATGATAAACGTAAGTAGCTTGAAGAGAGTGCCTAGGTTTGTAGGGCTCCAACAAAGGAACCAAAATTTTATTTAGAGCACACTAAGGAGACATGCATGTAAGCTAAGAAGAGCTTCACGGATGCCTCCACTTTAGGAGGTAAAGACAAACTGGAACTGGAAATGGACCCATCAATGCTCACTACATTTTTGGACACATGCATGAAGCTATTGCGCGACAAAAAAGTTGTGAAGGGGCTGCAAGAACGTGCTGGAACCACGCCAGGAGAACCGCACGTAGTCCGGAAGCTCAGGAAGCACACAACGTGAACAGGAAGAGAGATGAGATTGACCGCACAAATCGGGGAATATGAAATGGATCAAGTGATCTTGGATCTAGGATCAGACATGAACATCCTACCAAAGCAGACATGGGAGCGCATGGGCAGGCTTGTGCTGCAATGGTCCCCTATTCAATTATCAATGACGAACCAGCAAAAGATCCTACCTATGGTAAGATTGCAGGTAATAACAGTAGATATCGAAGGTACGAGTGCGCTAGTATATTTCAAATTGATAGAGATTGTTGATTACAAAAGTCCCTATCCCATGATACTAGGAATAGATTGGGCCACTGTAATGAATGGAGTGATAAATCTAAAGAAGTGCAAGATGATTTTTGAGAAAAAGTCACAGTGCATAGTGGTATCTTTAGACCCTAAGGAAGGATCATTCTACACAGAGCCAATGTACAACTATGATAGTGACAACGTTCTAGACTGTATCTACAAGATAACCGCATGGGAGTAGGATTGGGTAAATCCAATAGCAGATGGAAGACTCTTGTGGGAGCGCAAAAGCTCCTGCACCTTAGATTTGGATGAGGAAATAGAACGATGGTAGAAATGGTTACATGAGGTAACCACGCTCAACTGTAACATGATAACAAGGTCACTTCACCATGTGCCAATAGAGGTAAGAGATTTTCCTATTTATGATGGGTTGAGCGAGGTGGATGATTTCCTGAACAAATTTGAAAGATAAGTACCGGAACAGTAGCGTTTCGATGCTCTGAAATGGGTACTGTGTGCTACGCCCTCAAGATGGTGGGGTACGCATCAAAGGAGTTCTTATGACTGGCGCAAATGTAGAAGGATGATGTGCATGTGGTAAAAAAGCCTCAGATGTAGATGAAAGCCGAGTATGACAGATGAAACAATGCACGTGCCCACCTTTCCAGATGGGTACAGGCATATGGTGCACAACCTGCATGAACACACACTATCCTCATGATAGGAAACATGACTGACAAGCAGGAGTGGGCAAGACAATGGCATGAACGACACCTCCTGTTGGGACCAAGAAGTATGATAAGACCAAGCACGCAGAAGAATATTCACGCAGAAGCTTTTGACAAAGTATGTGAAGCACTGAACACTGTCCACCATGTGAAATGAACTAATTGGGAGTTGCATGTACCAGCAATTCTCTGGGCTTATAGGACCATTGGCAAAACCTTGACAACACAGGCACTTCCATAGCTGAAGTATGAAGCAAATGTTGTAATCCCTATGGAGCATGTAAGGCCTAGTCCGTGCATAGTAGCACCAGTAGATACTATGGCTCGTGAAGCTTGGAAAGAAGGGATCACACAACTGCAAGAAACAGAATGCATGGAACTTGAGGAAGAAATCCAACAAGGAAACCTTAGACTCCACAAACTTGAAGAGGAAAGGGTACGGTTAAGGAAGAAAAGCACTTTGATGGATGCAGAATTCAAGATGATGGAGGATGAAATAAAGAAAGTTTTTCTCGGCAAAAGGACCAGAATGGTAAGGTAGGGTGTGTGCAATCACGATGATAGGGCTAAGGTCCATTGTCGCGAATTGATAAGTCTAATGCCTTGGCTTGGACCACATATTGCTAAGCATAATGACCAGGGTAGTGCATTGCAAGTAATAAAGTATGCGATGCCGACCATAATAGTAAAAGGTAGAGATTCCCCAGGCAACATGATGAATGATCGGATGAAACTTTTCATGGGTGGTGCAACCACTTGACTAGCTGAGGGAAGGATAGTCTTAGCACTCCAGTAGTTGGAAGGGAGCATGGGACTATAAAATATTCCACCCGGGAGCTGAAAAATATCAGAGATATGCACAGCAACAAAGAGTCACAAGGTCTGCGACCATGCATGGGGGGCTTCTCTATCGCGTAGGTTGGCCAGAAAGTGACCATTGAAGTCACTATTCATGATGGGATGCTCGACTTGAGGCTAAATGGAGTGGGAAGCAGGCATTTAAGATGCGATTTATGGGAAAATTTTTGGAAAATATGTCGCCAAGGGGGCATTAATGAATCAGATTTGGGGGGAACGATTAAATTCAAATTCCAAAAGCCCTATAAAATACAGAGGGTTTCCCAGTAAAAAACACTTGGTCATTTACGAATTGAACGGTAGAGCAAAACCATGATTGTTGTGAGTCAAGTGTTGATTAAGCCCTTGAATTCACGAGTGATAGATTGCTACATAGATACAATGGCAACAGCTAAGGATGCTATGGAGATAGTAGAATTGATTGCTGAGGAGTTCACGTAGGCCTTAACTGTGGGGGATGTCCTAGAAGGTGCCAAGATTGTGGTAGAAATCCTGAAATCACTGTGCATGCCAAGACACAAGAAGGACAAACAAGCAATGGCTCTCATACATGTGTCCCCGTGGAACCCGCTGCGCAGAAAACTATCGATGGAGGAAAAGGGGAAGCTATCACTATAGAAATAGATGAAGAAGAAGAAGATATGCATGATCTTATGATTGCAGAAGAAGAGGATGAAGGCATGGAGGTGGATGCTCAGCCTATGAACTCTACGAAAAAACTACCTGCCTACGTCCCCCCGCGAAAAGGGAAGGCCAAAGTGCCCAAGGACCTGGACGAGACCAAGAGCTTGCTCTAGACCCTACTCCTCCCAGATGGCATTATGTTTAACGGCACACACCTGGGCGCATGCCAAGCCTGAAATTCAAATATTGGGACCTCACTGACCATGAGAAGTTCCCTCACCTTGAGACCCGAAACCTCATGAAGCAAAACACCATGGGGGTGGGGGGGGGGGGGTGGGGTTGAATGCATTAGATCCACGGAAGTGGTTGCACGTAGTGGAAAATGTCGGGCTGCTGAACTTACTCTGGGTGCCACATTTCCACCATGCCCTAATAACCATTTTCATCATCAGGCAGTTGCTCTACCTAGTGCATGATGAGTGTTTATAGTTGGAGGAGCCCATCCCGATCACGGCAGACTTGATTCATCGCGTCTCCCTGCTATAGGATAAAATTCACAGTGTATGGACAATGGAGCTACCCTCAAAGGTCTTCCCGAGACCTTTGGCAGACTATAAGATTATCTGCAACTGTCACAAAGTTACATGCATGTCCATCATAACTAACTATCAAAGAAAAACAAATTGATTACCTCAAGCCTCCGTGTAGATTTGTTGGAGAGCGCAATGCAGCTAGGTGGAAGTCCCCTAAACCAGCTTCAAATCAAGTCTTGCACATAGAAGAGAAAAGCATAATCATAGCATACAACCTTTGATAACTAATACATGAATACATAAAAGACATCTAGTTACACGTAACTAAGCTACTCATGCTAAAAGGAATTGGAAAAACAAGTAAATGAATTATAGTACCAACACCACAGAGTAGACAGTACAACTATAGTTCTATATTAATGTCAGAAGAATGATTACAACCATATATTGCATTAGCCTTCCCTTACCCCTCTAGCTTCTCTCTCACTCTTCCTTCTTACCAACTTCTTATGCTTAGAATTGAGACTATGCTCAACAATCAAGTAAGCTATCCTTTCAAATGATCTAACATATATCACCATAGCCCTAGATTTGTTTATGTAGCAATTGAGTTATGGTTGACAAGTTCCTCCATGAGTCTCTTAAAGTAAAAGCAATGATGTTTCCATGCTTTTCAGCTCTTTCCCATTTGCCTCCTTCATTAGGATTTAGAAATCCCACAAATAGGCCGAACTTGAGCTATTTCCTTGCTTTTCTGAGTGGATTTAGGAGGGAATATAGAGATATTTATCAGTCAATTCGCTCCTTTGAACTCTAAATGCTCATTAGGATCCACTAATGTTGTTCCTGAACTAACAACTAGAGTTAGTAGGGTCACTAACGCTCCCTTAGTCTTACAGAGAAGCTTTATAAAGCATGTTGTCAGTGTTTAGCCAGCGTTAGTGTGGAAACAATGCTTGTGATCTTGGTCTTTGCTTCAGCTATCGTGTCCTTCCCCTCTGAGCTGATGAGGGGGTCATTTTTTTGTATAACAAATGCCCCCTAAAGTGTGAGATCATAGGCTGCAAGGATGGGCGAAATACTCTACTTAATTGTAATTTTCTTTCTTCGACAAAAAGAGAGAGAGGATCAGAGCTTCGGGTGGTATGGGAAACCTCATACAATACATATATATAAAACAACTAAAATCATGTCTTGAGTTAGGAATTCCCATGCTCAGTAGCTCTGTCAGAGTGATTTTCTCATAAAAGAGATATGACGATGTTGGCCACCAATAAGCACAACGTGGATCCGGTGTCATAATAGGATCATTCTTACGAGTTGTCTCCAAAAACCAATATACACAACTTGGGAGAGGAAGCAAGGCTAAGTGATGCAAGCCTCTACCCAAGGTCTTGATTTCCACTTCACTAAACAACATAGATCAATACATGTGAATATATGCGTTGATGTCGAACATGCACGAAATCATCTAATTATTAGTCAATAATGGAGACTGTTAATAGATGCAAGGAAGGCCACCAATAATGGTGATGGTCTCCGAGATGCACAGAACAATATAACGTGTGTGAAAGATGTTTTTGTCGTTGAACACCCATAGAATCGCTTAACTAGGAGCCAATAATGAGAACCCCTGATCAAAAACAAGGTGACCTTCCACTAATGTCTGCAAGTGCTAGGGCATTGAATGTGCTTCTGGGTTGTATTCCTAGATAGAGTGCTGAATTTGATAAGAAGATACCTGTCGAGAGGTAGGCAATAATGTGTCCTACATTAATTGACACGAAACAGGGAAAGAATGATTTCTTTTTTGAGGAATCTTTAAGCATTGGGTCTAAATGACAAAGGGCATGATGAAAGGATATGCTTGATGGGTTGATGGAGGAAACAAAAGGTTAACCCTTGAACAATAAAAGGCATGATAACGATTTTAACCATGCAACACTAGACTCATGAACACCAAAGAGTGTTAGGATGCAGAGATGTAAGAACATCAGTTTATTTAGGCTAAAACTCATAGTATGGTAGGATTCATATTGAGAGGCTGTCACAAGGAAGGTTTATCTAAGAGGGTGCCATGTTCAAGGGAACGACTGCTATCAAACCACACTTTCTAATATTGAATGCAGTTGCATTGTCTACATTCCACGTCTGATTAGTTTAGTGAGTCCAAACGGGTAAACTTGTCAATCTTTTCATATTTTAAGAGTCTGAAAAGGATCGCAAAAAGAGCGAATCTATGCCCTATCTGATTAGTTTAGTGAGTCTAGACAGGAAAACTCAACGATCTTTTCATGTTTTAAGAGTCTGAAAAGGATCGTAAAAAGAGCGACTCTATATCTTGTCTGTATAATTTAATGAGTCCAGACTAGACAACTCAGTGGTCTTTTCAAATTTAGAGAGTCTGAAAAGATTGTAAATAATGACTCCAGGGTGGTCCCTTTGTCATAGTTGTTAACTAGGTGCGACAAAAGGTTAATAGTATACCCAAATCGGTTACTTTTTTGTGAGTTAATCTATTTAGTCCAAATAAAGAGAAACCCATGTTCAATAGATGTTAACCTCCTTTTCTTACGAGTACGAGGAGACGGACTAAATTCATTTTTCGTCGTGAATTTTTAATGAGTCGCGCGACGATAAACTCAATATCTTCATCACATTTTAACGAGTCAAATGAAGAAAACTCAAGGTATCTTTTTCAGTTTATTGAGCAAGGAAAAAGAGGTAAAATAATTGCTCATTCCTTCTTCGTAGATTTAACGAGCTTGAAGAAAGGGAAAAACTCAAGGAGTTTTTTATTTTAAGAGTGATAAATGGTCCCAAAAAAGAAAATTCTTTTGTTGTTTCCGTAGATTTTTAACGATCTCGGTGACAAAACTTGGGATTTTTCAGGTTAATGAGCAAGAAAAGTACCTAAAAGAATGCTTGGGCCATCTTTATAAATTTTTAATGAGCTTAAGGAAAAAACTCAGGATTTTTTTCAGTTTTATGAGCTAGAAAAAGAGCGAAAAAGAGTTGCTCGAACCGTCGTCATATGTGTTTAATGAACCCAATGATGACAAAGTCGGGGATTTTTCAGTTTTAGAGTGAGAAAAAATCCCATAAAAGAACATGCTCATATCTTCTTTGTGGTAGTTTAACGAGCCCAAAGAAGGAGACTCAAGGTTTTTCAGATTAACGAGCAAGAAAATACCATAAAAAATATGCTCAATCTTCTTCATGGTAGTTTAACGAGCCTGAAGAAGGAGACTCGAGGTTTTTTCAGATTAAAAAGCAAGAAAAATATCATAAAAATAATGCTTGATCTTCCTTGATCTCATGCTTGATAATAGAAGGGTCTATGTCATGCATTTCCTCATAAGACTAAGGAAAAACATCGCTGAAGTCCTTAAAAGGGTAGGTGAAGCTTGCAATTTCCTCAGGATTGTGATTGGCTCCAATCTACATGTTTTTCACGATGCATGTCTTGACTAAAATATCAATGAACAATTTCTTTGAAATATTGCCCATGTTTCCCTCCAAGTCCAAAGTTTGTATAGTCGTATATGGGGAGGAAATGATTTTAGGTGTGTCAGATGATAGGATTTGAAGAGGCATCATGTCTGAATTAGATATCGAAACATGCTGGTGCGAGTCCTCCTAAGGTCATTCTTCTAAACTCGTGATCTATCTAATAGCTTTGTCCATAGGTAGGACTTGATTGAGGGGATCAAAAGAAGGAGCAAGTATGAGAGGAGTAGTGGTATCATTGGCCGTGACCAAAGTGACCAGAGACTTAGATGTAAATTGAATGGCCTGGTAGGCCAATTGAGCTAGTGTCAATGTCTAAAGGGGTCGTGAGGATCCAAGGATCGGTTGGTTCATGAGGAATGGATGAAACCATAGAGATCATCTGTGGAACCGCAGGTTGCGAAAGAGGGAAACAACCCATCAAGGAAGAGCCCTTCAATAGACTAGTACAGATACTAATGTAAGAGTTAGGTACACCACCCACTAAGGGTACAGAGCTGCTAGGTAATGGGCAGTACTCTAGGGTGAAAAAGGACAATTGGTCCACTATGACTATCTTTCCACCTAAGGGAAATAGGATGATACAAAAGACTAAAGACACAATGGAATTCATGGCGTAAGTCCAATTACAGCGCAAAATCGAATTATAGTTGAGTTTATCATCTACGACTTCAATATCCACCATTACCGTTTTCCCACTCAGAGTGATGGGGTAGTCGACAAGGTAACCTTTTGGGATGAAAGTGTGGCCATCGAAATCTTTAAGGGAATTCGATGGTAGGGATAGGGTTGGAGAACCCAAAGCGAGCTAACATGAAGCCAACATGATGCAGGTAGAAGAACCTTCGTCGATGACAGTTCTATGTATGCCTTTACCTTTCGAAAAGAGTTGCACCTAAAATGCAAGATGGTGGGAAAGGGGAGGCTTACACTTTTCCATGTTGAAAATTGCAAGCATGGGATCTTGTGGGTCGATACCACCAATAGCTGAAAGAAAAGCTTTCCTTTGTGTTGGACATGTTTTTAATACTTCAAGCACCAACATAGCCGACAGCACTTGCACCAAGTCTTCTACAATGCTGTAGTTTTGGGCAGCATGTGCAGATGTATTGTGCGTTGTACGTTGAAGTGCCCCTTTAGGAGGGTGAATCAAAAGGTCAAAAATTGGCCTTTCGATATGCAAATCATTAGGCAGCAATGGATTTTGACTTGAGGAAGGTTCCTCTACATTAGCAAAAGGAGATCCATAGGATTTGGCTCTTGTTTGTAGATCTACCATTTCCTTCACTAGCTGAAGGATGTTGCAAACCACCATTGCCCCCTTGCGAGGGTTGGGGTTGGATTGCAATGAGGTGTTGTTGTTGTTGAGTGGGGAAAGGATTATTCAGGACAACAGGGGTCCTACTAGTATCCTTTTTAGCAATGAAATCTATGCATTCCTAAAGACATGGACGCAGATATGTCATGTGGTCTTCCGCATAGATTTTGCAAGGGAATCAAACGGGTTTATCCTTTCCATCGTCAGGAGGCGCAACAGTCTTCTGCTTTGGGTTTTGCTACTTTGTTGACTGCTCCTCAGAAGGAGCAGTCTTTTTCTTATTCTTCTTGTTCTTACCACCGGGTTTTTGCATAGACTGCACCGAGTTTATTTCGGTGGTAGGAAGAGAAATTGATTTGGTAGAGTGGTACACTGACTTCTAGGCAATGTGACTGCTAAGTTGTTTTATATCAGCCCCAGAGCTTGTGCCGATAATCCCATCGGCGTGCACTCTGGGGTGCTGAGTAGCGGAAGCATTGGAGTTGTGAGGGAAATTGAGGATTACGTTATAAAGAGTGCCAGACTATGAATATATCAGATCTAAGTGCTGGGCACGACATATGGATTGGTCTTCTTTGACCACACCACCTAAGGTGACATCCTTAGCAATTTGGGGTAGTAGGGACTTGTAGAACCAGTCCACTAAGAGATAGTCTGGGAGGGGAGCTTTGAGTAACCTCTGCCTGTGTCTCAATTCATGTATATGATCAAAGATGTGGGTGGTGGTATCTTGACGTAATGAAGTGAGGAGCTCTGTCCCATTCTCATAGTGGATGGGTAGCTGGAAGTGCTTTAAGAATTCCATCGCTAGAGCATCAAAGGTGTTTACTGACATGCATGGTAACTCAATGTACCACTTGGCTACATTTCCAGTGAGGGTGCAGGGAAAAAGACATAACTGAACACTATCATCCACCATGGAGTTAGAAACACACCAAATATGATAGGTAGTGATATGGGTGCCCGAATCGTCCCCTTGTTTCCCTTTGAACTTGGGGATGTCTTTTGGTATTTTATGTAGGATTGGCAGCCAAAGTAAGTTATGATAGTTGGGGACATTTGTAAGTTTGTACAAGTTAGGGATATCCAATGTTGCTAAGAAAGGCAGAGTGTGTGGTGCCCCCAACTCGGATCAAGGTGCTGACTTATGACTTGAGGATATATGTGGTCCTCCCATCGTTTGAGTCCCAATATTATACATAGGCTATGTGGTATAGTAGTTGCCTTGGTGTATGGTGTTGTAATGTGGATTTCCATGGGGATTGTGATGTTGGGGTATAGGATTGTCCCCAGGATAAGCAGTGCCCCCTTGACTCATTTGAAATTGTGAGTAGGGTTCCCCCATGGATTGGTTGGGACCTCGTTGAGGATTCTCGCCCACCACAAAACTAATCATATGTCCTTGATTGAAATAAGGAGTGCTCATTTCAATCAGTGACTGACCATGCATGCCTGAAAACGGAGGGGGAACTGTTACGTTTCTGACCAGTATATGCATATTAGGAGTGCCCCCAGATACTTGAATCTGGGTGTTTGAACTGTACAATGGATGCCAACCATATTTTTGGTTGAGGGGACCCATGTTAACTATGCTATATTGAGCATTATAAGGATTTTTGTATGTAGCACTAGTTGAAGGTATAGAGTTTGACACTAAAGGGGTGGAACCCGACATAGGCTCGGTTCCACTCATGGAGGGTTTCATGTGAGGGTTTGTACCTGGGACAAATGGGATAGCAGGGTTCGCCATCAACGGTGTGGTGGTGACTATCGACTGGGGAAGTGGTGGGGGACCAAAAATGTCCAGAAAGTTCGACGACCCGTTAGTTATCAACGGGATGGATGGAAATGTTCCAACTAAAGAAACATGGAGTACAGGTGCCACAGGAACCAAGAGTGGATCCAACAGATTCGTGAGTGAAGGGTTAAAGGGAGGAAGAAATCCTACAGTAAAGAAATCCTCCGGTAAACTTGAATCGTTGGTTGTCCAAATAGATTCTTTGTGAGATATTTGACATTGATTTCTCGAAGATGGGGAATTCAGTTCACTGGAGCTTGGCGAATCTTCAACAATGAGTGGAGGAAGTCCTAACAATCGACTAGATTGACGATGAGGTCTGGATGTAGCCACGGTGACTGTTAATTTTTATCAATAAATTTTATCGTGATATTTATTAAAGTATCAATGATGACACTCAAGTGCCTAAAGAATATAAAAAAATACACTAAGTTGATCAATCAACAAACAGAGGGAAATGACCTTGTCTGATAAGCACTGATCACTGGAGATGAAATCCAGTATCACAATTAATAACAGAGAGGGTTGGCCAAATGTACAGTTACATTTATTCTAGAGCTTCGTCCAAACCTCATATTGAGGGGCCAAGAACACTCGTGAAGAAGAGCACCCTCCCAAAAACTAAAGACATAGTAGGTTCATCTGTGTTAGGTACTATGGAAGCCCACCCTAGTCACCTTATGAAAGTCCCTAAAAGTTTGGCCACTAAAGATACCTCAGATCACAAACACCACCCAGGGGGACATAGTCACAGACAGTACGCTGTGTGGGCAGGATACCTGAGTCCCCGACTCAGCTCTGAAATCCCCGAAGGGATCCCCAATACACAGAATACCCAAAGGAGTTGTAAGAGAAGCTGGGTTACCTTCACTTATAGTCTAATGTTGTCTAGTATTTAGCTCCACTTTTACTGGAGTGGTCTTGGTAGTATGAGTGTAGAAGGAATTTTCTCTCTTTTATTGAAACTAGTTTTGGTTTCTGATCTTGGGCAGTTTACTCACACTGCCTATCCCAAAAATCCTACCATGAACTAATGTTTGTTTGCTCTATAAAGAGTTACTGAATGATTTTAGGTAAATTTTATGTGTACTTTTTTAGTGTCTTCGCTAGGGAAGTTGATGTATGAAATGTGGTGGGACTCTAACTCAAAATCATGCAAAAGATAATGCTTAAAAAATATTCAATTCGATGAAATAAGTTGTATTCTACAGGTGAGAGTCTTTCACATATTCATATTTGTTCCATGCATCCTAGTCATTATGACACATGCATAACCAACATAAATCTTTCTAATGCTATCTAACAACTATTTGAAACCAAAATAAAGCAGATTTTAACCAGCTAAGCAGAAGAATGAATAAAAAGATTGTTGATTTTTCTTTGATAAAAACTTTTTAAGAAAGAAAAAGAAACTTATTTCCTAAAAAAAAAATCTTTTAGGACACCGATCTTGCTAACAAAATGAAGTTGCAGATCCTTTTTCAGTCCATGAGCAGGGTTCCCATCCCTTTGAGTTTATAGACACAGCTGTATGTCAAGATTCAGGGGACTAACGCTCTGTAGCAATGGCCATAGAGAGTTACTGGGTCCACTAACGCACTGTTTGTGTAGACACGGAGCTTTATAAAGCTCTATTTACTCTGCTAACTTACGTTAGTGTGGGAAAAGATTTCAAAACAGGGCTCTTAGGATTAGATTCAAGGCTGAATATATGAAGACATAATTCAGTAAGGCTTTGGTGGGTCAAAAAGCGAATGCAGAAGTATAGGGAGGTCTTAGGAGGAGGAAATTGAGAACTATCCAGGTGAACTGGGAACTGGATGTATAGTCCCTTGCGGAGTCGCCAATTCCACTATAGGATAAAATGCACAGTGTATGAAGAATGGAGATATCCTCAAAGGTCTTCCCGGGACCTTTGGCAGACTGTAAGATTACCTATAGCTGTCACAAAGTTACATGCATGTCCATAAATAATAACTAACTATCAAAGCAAAAGAGATTGATTACCTCAAGCCTCTGTGTAGATTTGTTGGAGAGTGAAATTCAACTAGGTGGAAGTCCCCTGAGCCGGCTGCAGATCAAGTCTTGCGCATAGAAGAGACAAGCATAATCACAACATAAAACCTTGATAACTAATACATGAATACATAAAAGACACCTAGTTACACATAACTAAGCTACTCATTCTAAAAGGTATTGGACAAACAAGTAAAAAATGATAGTACCAACACCACGAAGTAGATAGTACAACTGCAATTCTATATTAATGTCGAAAGAGTGATTACAACCATCTGTTGCATTAGCCTTCCCTTGCCCCTCTAGCTTCTCTCTCTCTCTCTCCCATTTCTTACCAACTTATTATGCTTCGATTTGAGACTATGCTCAACAACCAAGTAAGTTATCCTTTCAAATGATCTAACCTCTATCACCGTAGCCCTAGCTTTTCTTATGTAGTGATTGAGTTAGGGTTGCCAAGTTCCTCCATGAGTCTCTTAAGCTAAAAGAAATGATGTTTCCATGCTTTTCAGCTCTTTCCCATTTGCCTCCTTCATTAGGATTTAGAAATCCCACAAATAGGTCGAACTTGAGTTGTTTCCTTGCTTTTTTGAGTGGATTTAGGAGGGAATATAAAGATATTTATGAGTCAATTCACTCCTTTGACCTCTAGATGCTCATTAGGATCCACTAATGTTGTTCCCAAACTAACAACTAGAGTTTGTAGGGTCACTAACGCTCCCTTAGGCCTATAAAGAAGTTTTATAAAGCATGTCGTCAGTGTTTAGCCAACATTAGTGTGGAAACAAGGCTTGTGATCTTGGTCTTTGCTTCAGATATCATGTCTTTCCCCTCTGAGCTGATTAGGGGGTCATTTTGATCTATAACACTCCCAACTTCCATACAAAAGAGAGGACCCCGCGGCCATATCAGAAGGGAAGGGCAGTGATTTGGCCATCGCAGAGGCCATGAATAAAAAGTACAAGATGGAAAAGAAAAAGAGGGGCTATGCCATCTTTACCATCAAGGACAAAGTAGTATGCGTGGCAACCCAATTCCTGGTAGGAAAAGTTATGTGAAAGTTCCACATAGATGAGGTACCTATGTTTAACTGGTCTGAATTCCTCTGCACGAAATTTTTAGAGAATTGTCGTGAAGCCCAGGAACAGGGAAAAAAATTCCACTATGCATGGTTGTTTCTGTCCATAGTGTTGATAGCAGGGGAATTGTTGGAGGATAGTCAATTCCCCATAATTGATAGAGATTTACTGGACATCACAAAGTACGCTTTTCTCTAGGCCACAAAGGATGCTAAAAAGATACGTGACAACAAGATCTTCTAGGTTTTCATGGAGATGAACCTCAAAGTGTGGATCAAATATAGGTAATGGTTGTCACCCACGGTTTACAACAGTCTGTAGAGTTTTGCAGAATTTAAGGCAGACATGCATAAAATATATATAGAGGTGTGCAAGGACCCGACTAAACAGTGTAAAAAGCTACCCTTTGTAGCCAATGATGACACCATTTTCAATTCCCTAGAGGCATGGCCACCGGAATGGCATACCCCAGACATTGTAGAAATCAAGAAGTTGACAGCACAAAAGAAGAAAGACGAGGCCAAGCTATGCATCACATAGTTGGCCAAAAAACAAAGGAAGGAAACAACAGAAGCAGAAGAGCAGGCAGCACGGGACACGACACAGAAAGTACCTAAGCAAGAAAAGGCTGCAACAACACAAGAAGTAGTTGCGAAGGTGGGCCAGGGCCAAACAACAGCTTTGCAAGGGTATAGGAAGAAGAGGGAGCCAAAACAGAAGAAGGAGGTTCAGACCTGTCAGGCAGAAAGAGTTGATTGTGCGGACACAACCAACCTCCCTAGGAGCCTAAGGCTCTCTAGTGACAAACAAGACAAACAAGAGCAATCCTTCTCTAAACATGCATTTACTATATAAGAAATCAAGTGTTTAGATCCTACCTGTAATCCAACGCTGTTGTAGCAGTCCAGCTCCGCTGATCCGGATGAGCTCCTCCTTCACTTTGAAACCTGCATACACTAACAATCAAACGATTAAATAACACTTGATAATCTCATAGAATAAAACATATTTAACACATAGACCAAGGAGTACATGAAACAACTCATAAATAACAAGTTATTGAGAAGAATGGACTCATTTGCATTAATAGGTAACAAAAGGAACAAATACAACCTGAGCCTTGGTGTTGTGCAAGTCCCTCCCAGGGTCCATCAAGAGTTCTCCTTTACTTTGACAAAGCTCACCCACTTCCAAATAGAACAAGCAAAGATGGCAATCTCTCCTCACAAGCTTCTAAATGGGAGTCCTAATTCCAGCAGCATCTACCCTTAGAAATGTATAGCTTCCAACCTCCTCTCCTTCTGGCCCAATGCCTGTATTTATAGTGCTCAAGAGGAAGTTATTCAGGTCCACCATCAATGGGATAATCCCCTCTTTGGATGGGATAGCTCCCTTATTGATGGGATAAGTTCCTCTTTGGTAGGGGTACATGAACCATCTGGAGGCGCTCAATACACGTCGAACAACCTTCTAGAATGCTCTAGAAATGACCACAAGTAACTTTTTAAAGATGAAACTTGCGCATTTTGACCTTTACAGGGGGACGCACCTGCCCCTTTACATACAGAGTGTCCAAAGACGCAGCTTTTGTGAACATTGGGTGCATACCCGCAGGTAAGGTTGAGAGAACCTGCGTACCCAGAGATAAATACATTTATAAAGACTTTCTCTCTTTTTGGAGTTTGACATGGAGAGCAGAGGCATAAGACTTGCCTAAGAGGATAGCATGACTGTTGATAGAGCCATACTAACTGTAAATAGTCATGGTGACATTTTTTAGTGTAACAGATTGGCCCCTAAAGTGCGAAGCCTGTAATAGATTAGGGTTTTGTATTATCTAGGAAGGGTGAAGCGCTTTATCATTTCAAGGATTATCTCGTGGAGAGCCTGGTCAGAACCTGCAATTTTCAACACAAAATACATGTATAAGATTATATCATCACTGAGGTAGGCATTCCCATACTCAGATCAAAACTTTAACTAACAAACTAACTACTCTGATACAGGAATGATCTTGCAGTACATCATAATCATAGACTTTTGTAGACACAGTATGGGCGCAGCCATCTGTTTATGATTAGTCTACTTAGATAATGAATACAAAACTCCTCGCAGCCTGGATGGTGGAAACTAGATCCAGGGTCTTCATTTCTACTTCCCGAATTGGTACGATTCTAACCATGCGAATAAATGAGTTGATGTCGAACATGGTAGAAACCACTTGATTACCAGTCGATGATGTAAACTGTTAACAAGTGTGAGAGAGACCACCAGTAATGTCAATGGTTCTCAAAGTACCCAGTACAATCCATGAGATGTGAATGAATAAGTTGATGTCGAACATTCCACGGAATCCTTCGATCGAAAGTCAATGATGTAAATTGACGTCAAAGGCGAGAAATCTGCCATTGATGCATGCAAACTTCAAGGTACTGACGATTTCTAAGTCATCTCTCTAGATAATGTGCTGATGTCGATAGAAAGCGACCCGTTGCAGGCAAGCCCACAACACGAAATCATTGTTCAAGTTGAAGAAATGTTGCTGTAAGGACTGACTCAGGGATGGTCAAATGGATGACAAGTATTTTGCAGATGAAATTTTTGCTTGCAGACCTCTTGAACACATAACGACACGACAGATGGCTTGGTGATGAATAACTCAAAGTTAATCCCCAGAACCCGGCTGAAGACTTTCAAATTAGTTTGATCAACTGTGAGGTAAAAGATTTCCCAACCCAGGTGAATGAAAAGTGTCGTGTCCAAGAGTAGTAATAAAGTTTCTTCTGAGACAAAAGATAACAAATAGGCTCATTCTTCTCTCTTTTCCCCCACCATTTCTGGCAAGTACCTCTTTATTTTTAACAAGCTTGAGGAGGATAACATATGCTTGATTATAAGCTCATCCTTCGGATGAGTCCAACCTAGTTTTGATTCGAACCCTAGGAAGGAGTGGTTCGTTCCTGTTTGTAATTGAACAGGTCCTTTACTGTGAAATTTTAACGAGCCCAGTATAGGAGAAACTCGGCGTTTTTCAATTTTAGAGAGTCTGAAAAACTTAAGAAGACTCCAAGTTGAACTTTTTCGTAGATTTGTGTCCCTCAAGCCCGAAAAAGTATAAAATAATACCTGGGGGAACCGCTTGATCTTGCGACCAAGGAGTACTTTCATAATTAGTGCCACTGACCTGAAAAGTAAAAAGCGATCAAGGACACGTCGTTTTATTTCCAATATCAAGTTTGAAACGACAAAAACCCGGCAATCTTTTCCTGATTTTACGGTCAGAAAAGAGCTATAAGGGGACCGTCTTTTAATTCCGTTTTAACGAGTGTAAAAGAAACGCTCGACAATCTTTTCATTTTTTAGGAGTCAGAAAAGGGCTTAAAAGATGACTCTGATATTTTGGTTCGTGAAAAATGACAATTTTCCCTCTAAATCCCTTTGTCCTGCACAAAAACGACACATTACTCATACCTGTTTAAGATAGGCAAAAATGCATTGAAAAATATCCTTCCAAGGTGAAAAATAAACAAACCTAGCATTCATTCATCCAAAAAACCTATAAAAAGACTTTTTACCATGTCATTTTTACCATTTTACTGTTGAGGTTGAGAAAAGGGCTTTTGGCAAGAAACTTCCCGTGGTCGCTGCGGAGAATCCGATCGTCAGAATCGAACGTCGTCTCTTCCAGGTATTTCACAACATCCTCCTTTTCAATTTCATCCGATTAAAAGTTTGATTTAGGTTTTAGTTTTAATTTTTGGGGGGTTTTGGGTTTCAAAAATCGCTCTGCGGGGTACGCAGGTGCCCTAAGGGTGACCTGCGTCCCCCGAATTTTTCCCACACAGAAAAAAGGTCGGGGGACGCAGCCCACCTTCAGGCCAGCTGCATCCCGACGCTCTGTGTTCTAAACGCGGGGTGCGTCCCCCGCGAAAGGCGGAAATTGAAAACCCAAACCCCAAAAATAACCATCTGAATTTTCCCAAACTAATTCTAATCTTTGTTTCTGGTGTGTAGGGCACTCACCATGTTGGATTGGAGAGAAAGAGAGCATGAGGATGTTGATTTAGCCGCAATTAATCATCAACCTTCCATTGATGCCCTAAAAGCATGCGGACTATATAAATACTGGGCCATACCTGGCATGAGGGCTCAGGTGAGATTCTTGGAGTGGCTGGTTGAGAGATGGAACATTAATGAGCAATGCTTTTACATCGGAGGGCACCAGCTCGAGATAGAGCCCTCTGACATATACTTTCTCACTGGCTTGCCAAATAGGGGCGAGCAACTCAATCTAGCCGGGACTAGGCCGGGTGGCCAATCCCTTGCTAGTCTCCGGGCAGATTGGTGCACACCCAATGCACACCATGCGAAAGGCGTAGAAATCAAACACATCTCTCTGCGTGAACTCAAGGTTATAGCTTTCGTGGTTACCAGAATTTGCGGTGCAGCCGCTTTACATATTGCCACCGGGTCCCAAATGCGGATGGCGATTGACTATTTCCAAGGCACCATTTTCAACTGGTGTGATGCTGTGTCGGCTAATATGAAGAGCCAACTGACTAGGGCAAAGAACGGACAACTGAAGACCTTTGGATATGGGCCTCTAGTTGTGAGCTTTGCCTTAGAGAGAGTTCCGATGTTGATCCCTCAACAACTCACTGTTGAAATCTTGGGTCCTCAGGAGCCAAAGCTGATACGATGGGTTACGGTGATGGCCCGGCATCCTGACGAGGGCACGGCGATTGTTCGATTCCCTGATAGTTATTTTCACTGGTTAGAGGACCAGGTTTTTTCGATCCAGGACTTTCCGTATGCCGGAGTAGATTTTCGAGGTGATCCGGACATGGTTCTTCCACAGGGAAAACAATGGGACGACACAGGTACTTTATTTTCCACAAGTTTTCAAATTATATATATTTTTTTGTTTTTTATATATATCGTCTCAAAACTGACAGTAAAAATTTTCAAAATGCAGATGTTGGTCCACAGCACCCAGCAAACCTCCGGCCTTTTGAGAGGAGACATCCAGTTGCACCAGTACCGGCCCCACAAGACGCGGCTGCAGAGTCACTAGCTGAGTTGGAGCAGGATCTAGAGCGTCTGACGGTGGATATACCTGAGACTACCATAGATGATATTCCTATCAGGCTTCAGCGCTATGTAGTCGCAGTCCCTGGACCGTTTAGGAGATTTTTGTGTAAGGTAGCCCATGCAGTGGTGTCGTATAGAGAGCACCACCAGTGATTGGCTAGTCACTTTTGTAGACACATATGACATTTTTGGCTTTTTGTACTTATCATTTTTGCCGATCATAAGGTGTTTTTCAACCTATGATCGAAGACGATTTATATTTTTTGACACACTCCTATCTATATATATATCATTATTACCGGCTTATCTTGTTTAACATATGTGATGAAATGTTTTTAAATTTACTTGCATGATTATTTTAAATGTCTATCCAACATTCGAGAAGCAATTGCATCTGCTAATGTATTTAAAGACCTTGGAATATGCTGATATTCAATGTAATCAAATTCACGTTCCAAGAGACGCACTCTCAAAAACAATCTTAATAACACAGGATTTCTAATGGCATATACTCTATTAAGCTGTAATACAACAAGTTCAGAATCTAACCTCACTATCAAACGTCGAATTCCAAATGAAATAGATTCGGATAATAATTCAACCACTGCACTGTATTCTGCAATGTTGTTCGTTGTCTGACCGAGGCTTACCCCATGCATAGAAACTAACTCGTCAGAGGGCGAATAGATAACCCAAGCTGCGGAAGAGATATTCCGTGTACTACGACAAGCACCATCAGCAAATCCGATGTATGTTTGGAGAGGCGTCGACATCTGCAATATCAAGAGTAAAACCAAGATAAGCCAGAATAACGACGAAAAACACACTCTCTAAGCTAAGCACACTGACTACACTAACAAACATACTAGCTAGAAAGAAAACCTAACCTAACTAAAAAATTCTCCATACCCACCATTTAAGCATAATACCTCTTTAGGTAAAGTCCATTTCTGGGTTTACCCAAAGAGTCCCCATCAAAATCTACCAGCTCATAGGCCCCTTTTGCTAGCTTTCGCTTTACAATGTAGGGTCCATGCCACATAGGAACGAATTTTCCAGCACCTAGCTTATCGTTAGCTTGATCATATAATAGCACTAGGTCTCCCTCCGAAAAACTTCGAGGGGTCACATTTCTATCATACTGAGCTTTCATTCACTTCGCGTGAGTCTCGATTGCTAATGCAGCATCACGTCGAGTCTCATCTAATTTAGCTAAGTATAATAAACGTTTCTCCTCTTCGGAAGTAGCTGGAAGTAATTCGACAGCCATTTGAAGTGATGGGATTTCGTATTCAATGGGTAACACAGCTTCCAAGCCATAAACTAGCTGGAAAGGAGTGAACCCTGTTGAAGTTTTCACTGAGGTTCGGTATGCCCATAGCGCTGAAAATAACATGTTGTGCCAATTCGACCGATGAATACCAATGGTTCGTCGGATCATGATAACCAAAACTTTGTTGATAGACTCAACCAAACCGTTGGCTTGCGGATAATAAGGAGTAGAGCTATCGTGGCACAAACCAAGCTGGCTTGTAAGCTCAGTCATCATGATGTTTCGAAAATGGCTCCCATGGTCAGTAATGATTGCTTGTGGGACACCAAACCTAGTTATAATATGATTGAATACGAAAACTGCAGCTGTTTTGCCGCTTGCGTCGAATGTAGGCATCGCCTCGGCCCATTTAGTAAAATAATCAACCGCGAGGATGATATACGCATGCCCCCCGGCCGAGTGAGGGTTACAAGTAATAAAATCGATACCCCATTTGGCGAATGGACCAACGACAATTATAGGGTGGAGAGGAGCAGGTGGTGCGCGCATCTTGCGATCAAACACTTGACAGTTGTGGCACTTCTGGACTGCAATGATACAATCTTTGAACATGGAGGGCCAGAAGTAGCCAGCGCGCAACACCTTCTGAGCTGTGGCATACCCAGACATATGACCGCCACATGCTCCAGAGTGACAATCATTCAAAACCCTCTCAGCCTCTTCGTGAGTTAAACAACGTCGAAAAACTAAGTCTGCCCCCTGGCGATAAAGTGTATCTCCAATAATTTTGTATTGCTGGGATTGAAACCGAATTTTTCGACGTTCCGACTTTGAAGCTTCAGGCCGAAAGGTTTGGGTTTGGAGATAGATGATTATATCCCTGTACCACGGATCTAAAGTACTGATAAGAAACAAAGATTCGTCCGCAATGGACTCCTCTGCCACAGTTTCTGTGTCAGCACGCGGGAAATCACACATCAATTCCGCAAAAACTAAGGATTTCTTAGACTTGGACTTCTCAAACTCCAAGTCGAACTCTTGCAGGATAACGATCCATTTAGAGTACTTGCCCCCTAGCAGTTGTTTTGTCAAAATATAAATCATAGGGTTGCAATCCGAAATAACTGTAGTTTTACGGAGAAGAATGTAGTGACGAAAACGCTGGACAGCTTGAACGGCTGCCAGGGCCAATTTCTCCACATGCGAATATTTTAACTCAGTGGAATTTAAGGTCCTACTAAGATAATATATCACATGCTCCACTCCGAATTCATCTTCTTGAACTAACACCATTCCAATAGTGGAATGCGAAGCTGCGAGGTATAAGAAGTAGTCCTGATTGTAGTTGGGAGGATGCAACAACGGTGCATGGGTCAACGCGTGTTTTAGTGCATCAAAAGATTGTTGGGCAATCTCGTCCCAAAATAATTGTTTCAACAACCGTGTAAAACCTTTAGTGACCTCGGCGTAGTTTGGAATGAATCGGCGTAAAAAGTTCGCTTTCCCTTGCAAACTTTGGAGTTGGCGCAAACTCGAAGGAGGAGGCAATTTGATGATAGCTTCGACCTTCGAGGGATCGACGCGAATGCCGGCTTTTGAAACAACAAATCCCAGCAATCGACTCGTCTCTATACAGAAAACACATTTATGGGGATTCAACCGAATTCGATAATGCCTACACCTCATAAAGATTGCTCGTAAGTGGACAAGGTGATCAGCTCGATGTAAAGAATGAGCAGGCAAATCATCGAGGTACGGTTGCACAATGTGCTTGATGTCATGAAATGCGTAAGACATCGCCCGTTGAAAAGTGGCCCCGGCATTCTTAAGTCCAAAAGGTAATTTGCAATAAGCAAATGTCCCCCATGGACAAATGAATGCCATTTTTGGCTGGTCGGCAGGTAGAATATTGATTTGATTATAGCCCGAAAAACCATCCATAAAGGAAAACATTTCACTTCTGGCACAATCATCAATAATTTGATCGATATAAGGCGTAGGATAGTTGTCTTTGGACAAGCTCGATTTATATCCCTATAATCGATATAGATTCTTATTGTTCCTTGTTTCTTGTTGACCGGAACAATATTCGATACCCAATCCGTTAACGGGATCGGATAAATGAAACCTGCTTTCAACAGCTTTTCGACTTCTGCTTTAATCGCAGCCGCTTTCCGAGGGTGAATCTGACGCAACCGTTGCCGGACGGGTTTAGCATCCGGGTAGGTCTTTATTTCATGAACAACAATGGCAGGATCGATTCCCGGCATTTCCTCGTAAGACCAGGCAAACACATCGCAGAATTCTTGGAATAGGGCCTTGTAAGTTTGGATTTCATCTTCTATACATGAGGCACCTATATGAATGTTTTCCTCAATTCCGGGCTTCACTGAAATATCAATGGGAATAGTGCGAGAAATATTCCCTAAATTCAACTCTGAATCAGAATGTTTCGTTGGATTCTGAGCGTCTTTGACATATTCAGCGGTAAAGATAGATGAAAAATCATTTTCAAAAGCATCATCCTTAGGTAAAAACGAAGATCTGTGATGGAGATCTTCCCATGGTAGATCGTCTACACTTAGGATTTCGCGAAGTTGCTCGTCAGATGACACGACTTCGGGAAACGCTATCCGTTCTAAGGTTGAGGTGAAAAGTGATTCTTCACTGACCACATTCATTTGGTCGAGCTGGGTTGAACGCGAGTCGGTAAAAGACATGACAGCTTCATAAGCAATTTCATATGGACTCAAAGGCATAGCATCACCGAATGAGTCTATCTCAGATTCAGATGGGACAATCTAAGGATCATCATAAATAATGTTTTCTGATGTAATCATATGAATTGATGCAAATGAAGGGTCTGCGTTGATTGGAGGGAAAGGAAAAGTTCCCAGTAAACCGGAATCTTTAACTAAACCTACGCCAACGTCCCTATAAGGGATTGTCGTCTTACCGACATGCTGGATACTCTCTGAAGAGGCTGGGTCGGATGAAAAGTATGTCAGCTGATCAATAGTCACGATCTTACCGTTATATGGAAACTTAATTACTCTGAAGACCGATGAAACGACCGCTGTCATAGCATATGACCAACTTCGACCCAAAAGAAGGTTGTAGTCTAGAGGGGCATCAACCACTTCCACATCCAGACTAACGGTTTTACCTTCTACCCCTATAGGCAATTCCTGTAGAATACCAAACGGACGGAACCCACGGCCATCAAAGGCCTTAAGGATGGTCGGGGATTGGTTCAATGAAGGAGAACCAAGCGATCTCCAACATTGAATCGACATAATACACGTAGAAGCTCCCTCATCAATCACAGTCCGATGAATAGGCCTGTTTTTTACTATCACTGGAATTTGGAAAGCCATTTGATGGGGGAGACGCGGTGTACTATTTTCTAGATCGAAGATTATTAGATTCGGGTCCTGAACATCAACAGCTCTGATAGCCGACAAAAGTAATTTTCGTTGTGCTAGGCATGATTGCAGCACTTCTAAAGCCGACATTGCTGAGGGTGAAACAGCTAAGTCCTCAACAATGTTGTAATTCTGGGCCGCTCTCGCATGTGGATTGAAAGAAGACCTTCGAAGTACACCCTTGGCGGGCGGTTTAATTACTAGGTTCGGGTTAGGTTTCTCGATCTGTAGTGGATCGGAACCAGGAGCTAAGGTTGATGGGTTAGAGTGAGAAGATTCTGCTTCCTTACCATCAATAGGATTCTTACTACCATAATCTTGCGATCGAGTCGCAATCCTCACATGAGACATCATCAAAATGGGTTCTTCACTGGCATTCGAGGAAGAACCTATCATCTTATTCTCCTGCTCTGGAAATGGATTTTTTAACACAGCAGGAGTGGGAGAACCTTTGACTATTTTCACAACCTCGGCCCGATGAGGGCAATCTCTTGTAAAATGATCCTCTTCACAAATAAGACAAGGATATCGAGGTTTGCGCTTTTCGTCATTGGTTTCTGACTTTTCCGTTTTCTCCTTCGGAGCCTTGTCTGCTTTAGCCTTCTTCTTTCCTTTCTTCTTTCCACCGTTTTTTGATTTGGCCGTAGATGACTCTACAACGTGAATATCGGCGGTAAGTTCAGGAGAAGACTCTCCTGTCGGGGAATCGGGCAAAGTGATTATAGGAGTAGTTGAAGCCTTGGAAGACTTCTTCTTGCTCTTTGTATTCACGATACCAATCATACCATCAGCGGCATGAGATCCCGAAGGAGCAGCAGCGATTTGATTCGATTTTGGAAGATCCGGAATCTTCTCGTGTAACGTACCCGAATGAGTATAAACTAAGTCAAGGTATTGCGCCTGAGCAATGACTTGCTCCTCAGTAACTACTCCGGCCTTAGCTACATCTTCAGTAATCTTTGGTAATAATGATTTAACAAACCATTCAGCTAAGATTTGGTCCAGGATAAAAACTTTCACTAACCTTCTTCGACGCCTCCACTCATGAATGTGATCAGAAATATACGTGGACGTCGATTGTTTTAGTGAAGTTAATAACTCCGTGCCGTTATCGTATCTGACCGGCAACTGAAAGTGAGTTAAGAACGAGGTAGCTAACTGGCTAAAATTGTAAAAAGAGGCCCGTGGTAACTCAATGTACCACTTGGCTGCGAGGCCAATGAGTGTACGCTGGAAAAGACGTAAGCGGATCGAATCATCCGAAATAGAATTTGAAGCACACCAGAGGTGGTAAGTCATCACATGATTGGACGGATCCTCTCCAGACTTACCTTCGAACTTGGGTATATCACTGGGCAACTTATTTGGCATTGGCGGCCAAAACTGAAGATATTGAATTGGATCGTTCGTTAGGCGCGTCAAGTCTGGTAAATCCAAAGTTGCGATAAATGGTAACTGCCAGTTAGGATCTCTAAAACTCTGGGTCACAAGACCAGTCCCAAGAGGAGGATATCCAGGATAACTAGGAACAGGAGTCGCATTTGGGATATTATATCCTCCTGGAAAACCAGGATTAACCGGACCGTACTGGGGTTGTTGAGGTTGTTGATAAGTGTACCCAGGATACGGTTGATACTGGTAAACCGGTTGTTGGACAGCTTGCCTAGGTTGGTACTGTCCCTGGTACGGTTGTTGAACAAATTGAGGTTGAGTAGTGACAACCGTACTTATACCAGGCTGACCTATAGGCATCTGGACCGTGGTTTGAATCGTAGATCCAGACAACGGTAAAGATGTCTGAGGCGTGGTCGCAGAGACAGTAGAAACCGGAGCTGTCGATACTCCAGAAGTAAGTGCGGCAGATGTAGGGGTAGTTGCAGCAGCCGTTTGAGATGGAGTACTAGGTGCGATTGGCGGCTGAGTAACTACCAAAGTTACAGAAGTTTGAACATTTGACTGGACAGGCTGCGGTTGCTCGGGTGGACCAGAAACTACGGGTTGTCCAGCTTGAGGTACCAACTGTAAACTTGGCTGCAACACCTGTTGACCCTGTGATGGATCCCACACTAACATTCCAGGGTATTAACCCGTAACAGGTTGAGGATACTGAGACCCATAACCGGATTGAGGATAGGATTGATAATTGTAAGGTGCAGTTCCCATACCTGGAACATATGACTGACCTTGAGGTGGTTGATAACCTTGAGGTTGATACCCTTGGGGTTGATACCCTTGAGGTTGCCATCCTTGAGGTTGCCATCCTTGAGGTTGATATTGATACTGAGGTTGACCCTGGGGTACATATTGAGGCTGGGGTTGACCTTGAGGCATGTATTGCACCATAGGTGCATACTGACCTTGAGGTTGCCCCCCAGACACAATTTTTGTACCTTGAGGTTGCCCCCCAGGCATTAACTGAGGTTGCCCCCCAGGCGGTAATTGGCCACCTTGAGGTTGGGAAACGGGAACTGAACCTGACATCATGTAAATGTCTCCTACACCCAATGGTATATTACCATTGTTTCCAGCTAATAACCCATGATCAACGGGTTGAGGAGATGCCCCCGCAAAGGTACCAGAAAGTGATTGATACCCGGTGGGAACAGAAGGACCTCTGTGTAAGAAAGATTCAGGACTTTGAGTAAACACGGACGACTGACCAGACATATTTACAGGAGTATAAATACCTCCAGGTGGAAAAGGAGTACGAGGTGTAGAAAAACCTACCCCTGAGTTGTCTAAATAATTGGTTAACGAAAGGTACCAAGTAGTACTTCTAGGAGGACTGTAAAAGATGGATTCACGCTCCCTTAGATCAATAGTAAGTTGATCTTCAAGGTTAGAGACGCCTATTTCTTCCTCTGGAGCAAGTTCTTCGATAGCAATCAAACCAGTAGGAAGATTTTCGGTGATAACTCGTTCTATTCTCGGTGAATCTGGAACACTAGAAGTCGGAGTAACAGGTTCAGATATTTCAGGTTCTTCGCCTGTATCACTAGCAGACGAAAAACTACCAACAAGCTCGGAAACTGTAACAGCTTCGGGATTATAACCTGTCTCTAAGCCTTGGTAATCTGAATGGACTACCAAGGAAGATTCTCCTTCTTCAGGTGAACCTACTCTACTGCCACTAGGAGGAGTTACAAGGACCTTTAAACCTTCTAGATTACCGAGGTCGTCTCGAGGAGGTGATCCCCTAAGTCTACATGATCTTCTCAACAATTCGGCCACAGAAACAACTTCAGGAGACTGGCCCCGAAGTCTACGGGACTGTCTCGGTAATTCCGCCACAGCTAAAAACTTTTAACTACTACACACGAAAACAAAGTAAAATCTCAAATCAAACCACCTAAAGTCTCTAAAGAACCAAAAAAATTTGAATCACACGCCTAAAGAATCTAGGGCGTCAAACCAAGCACAAACAGTAGCCTTCCAGACCAAAAACGCTAGTTGGTGATGAAGCCCAACATCGCCGGATTCAGTACAGAAGTGGCGGGTGGAACAGTTACCCCGGCAACCTGCTTAATGAATAGACCGGCACAAGTTCCTCCACTTTAACCGTCTCGAGTGAAGTGAACCCCCCGGAAAATCCAAGTGAGTCTAGCCGACGTCTGCTCCAGGTACAGTGGGATCTTCCCTCCACCGTCACCTCGGTAGAATCCTAAAGATAATGGTCTCTAAGGTTACCAACCGCAACAAATGCACCTGGGGGAACAGTCTACACACTGACAGCACGCAAGGGCAGAGTATCAAGCTCAATCCCCTTGCCGATTCCTTGACAATAATCCAAGGTTTACCGACAAGTGACCCCTGGCTCCTCGACAATGGTTAATCCGAGGTTTACCGTTTGTAATACGTGCGTGTCTGGCGTCGTTCCCAACGAGGGAGGATTGATCCCCTCACTGGTTCGGACACGAGCTCGTGCTTCTCCTTTAAGAGGAGCTTTCCCAGAGTACAAATGAGACAATTGGATTTATTCTATCACAAGATAAGCTACTTTTTTGGTTTTGTTGTCTTGGAGAGTTAATTACTCACCTACCCCAAGACACTAGCCTGATCTAAATTGGTGTTTCAGAGCCCTAGTAAATAAAAGTTACTACGTTGATTTTACTTTAAGCGTTAATTTTATGGTTTTTCTTAAAGACAAAAGGTAGCGGAAGTGAAACCAATGGTGTGTAGACTCGACTCAAACCACTACAAAGATGCACCTAAGATGATTTACGCTATTTTTCTCTTTCAATGAAATTCTTAACTAAGAGAGTTGAGAGATGCAAATTTTATAGAAAACAACTTTCTTAGTAAAGACAATCAAAGAAACAATTCTCTTTATCTTTTCAAGCATACAAACATGACCACTCCTTATGTGCACGAAAAACTCTTTTTCTTTCAAAATGCCTCAAAGCTACTTGAAACAAAACTTTTCAAAGGAGATGTTTTTGTATTTTCTTTATTTAATAAAGCATATAAATCTATTTTAACAAAAATCAATCTCAAAAGCTATAAAATCTATGAAAACTTCACTCACAAGCAAATCAAAAAGGAAATTACTCTAAGCAAACCTAACGAGGCAAAAGCCTACAAAGATGATTCTAGGTTGTTTTACTTGACCAAAATTAAGTCAAGGACCAGCTAATGCAGAATCAAAAGACTAGTCAAAACAAAACTCAAATCTTTTTGTTCTTTTTGTAAAATGGAATTCAATACTCAATCAACAAGCACTTCGAAATTTGCCCAAGAGACCAATCAAAGGTAAGTTGCTCTCACAGGTAGACTTTATGACAGGTCTGACTTCTAAGAATGCTGACAAAACCAGAGAGATCTAAGGCTTGATAACTTCTACCGCCAAAGTCACTACAAGACCTACTCAAAAATCAAACCCTAGGGCTTAAACTTCTATGAAATCCACTAAAACACTCAATGCTATCGAAACAAGTTCAGGTGAAGATCTTTGACAAGAGACTAATGGATCTGGGCAGTAAAAACTAAGAAAAAGCAAAATCTAAGAGAAAAAATGCAAAAAATGGAATTTTCTCAAATTTTAGCAGGGGACGCAGGAAACCCGTTAAGACAGGTGCGGGCCCGCTCTGTGCACACAGCGACAGTGCATCCAGGGACGCACTGTGCAATACTCAGAGGGTGCGTTCTACTAGAAAATTCAAGAAAAACTAAAATGAAACTAACCCTAAGCTAACCCACCCAAAAACAAAGTCACAGAGCCGAAAACCAGAAAAATAAACCAATTTTCTCAGAGCAAAGTTCATACAACGGAAAAGACTTTCACATCAATGGATTCCCCAGCGGAGTCGCCAATTTGTCAGGCGGAAAGAGTCAATTGTGCGGACACAACCAACCTCCCTACGAGCCCAAGACTCTCTAGTGACAAACAAGACAAACAAGAGCAATCCTTCTCTAAACATGCATTTACTATATAAGAAATCAAGTGTTTAGATCCTACCTGTAATCCAATGCTGTTGTAGCAGTCCAGCTCCGCTGATCCAGATGAGCTCCTCCTTCACTTTGAAACCTGCATACACTAACAATCAAACGATTAAATAGCACTTGATAATCTCATAGAATAAAACATATTTAACACATAGACCAAGGAGTACATGAAACAACTCATAAATAACAAGTTATTGAGAAGAATGGACTCATTTTCATTAATAGGTAACAAAAGGAACAAATACAACCTGAGCCTTGGTGTTGTGCAAGTCCCTCCCAGGGTCCATCAAGAGTTCTCCTTTACTTTGACAAAGCTCACCCACTTCCAAATAAAACAAGCAAAGATGGCAATCTCTCCTCACAAGCTTCTAAATGGGAGTCCTAATTCCAGCAGCATCTACCCTTAGAAATGTATAGCTTCCAACCTCCTCTCCTTCTGGCCCAATGCCTGTATTTATAGTGCTCAAGAGGAAGTTATTCAGGTCCACCATCAATGGGATAATCCCCTATTTGGATGGGATAGCTCCCTTATTGATGGGATAAGTTCCTCTTTGGTAGGGGTACATGAACCATCTGGAGGCGCTCAATACACATCGAACAACCTTCTAGAATGCTCTAGAAATGACCACAAGTAACTTTTTAAAGATGAAACTTGCGCATTTTGACCTTTACAGGGGGACGCACCTGCCCCTTTACATACAGAGCGTCCAAAGACGCAGCTTTTGTTAACATTGGGTGCATACCCGCAGGTAAGGTTGAGAGAACCTGCGTACCCAGAGATAAATACATTTATAAAGACTTTCTCTCTTTTTGGAGTTTGACATGGAGAGCAGAGGCATAAGACTTGCCTAAGAGGATAGCATGACTGTTGATAGAGCCATACTAACTGTAAATAGTCATGGTGACATTTTTTAGTGTAACAAGACCCATGAACCACATCAACACAGCTGAAGCGCTAGAACCTAGTAGAGCAAGCAGGGTCACAGAAGAAGGTCAAGGCCTTGAAATTTTCCATTGACCCAATCACCCTAACTGAGGGTAATCTGCCTGACATCAGCGAGATGGTGCATGATGTCACCAATTAGGCTCTCCAACGTTTCATTCAGGAGAACTAGATCATGTTGGCAGCCCTCAAAACACAATTGCAGGAATTACAGGTGCACCCCCTCAGGTTGGTACCCTTTCAACCAACCTCGCAGTCGTATCCATGGCAGTAGAGTAGATGTTGCACGTGCGGATGACAAACACAATAGTGCTACCAAAAGGGGCACTAGTGACATCAAATGAGGTCGACAGGCCTTTGGTTAGTGCACTGAAAGGTCTCAATGTTAATCTAGCTACCCTCCTGTGCAAGACATTATATGTGTTGCAGGATGGGATAACTGCAAAGCTATGAGCTAGGGACAATCGTGCACTCCAAGTCCTCAGTGAGAAGAAAATAAATATGGAACAACTAAGCATGCAGCGCGACGAATTGGTGTCACAAAATCGACAGCTAGTAGAGGTGATAGATGATGCTTGCCAGAGAGTCCCAGAGCTATCCATCCCAGCAGATATACTAGTAGAGGCATGAATCCATAGGTTAGCAGCAGGGGTCCACGAGGCCAGAGACAAAATGACAAAGGTTCAGCTGGAGTTGAATCTTCATATCATTGAGATTTGGTTAAAGGCACAACCATCCACTCCCCTAGAAGTCAGAGAATAGCGTGATAGCACTATCACAATGGGATTGGAGGAAATCGGAGGTGCAGTGCCAAACTAAACGAGAATGTTGGAAGAATCGCTTAAGGTCCTCATAACTCTGCAAGACAACCCAAACATCCCGTGCTTAGAGACAAAGGCGCGAGAACTCCAACAGTAGTATGACAGTGTCTGAGGAACTACGCAGATGGTGGTCCTCACCCGGAGGGTTGGACAGATGCAGAAGGCTAAAGCACTGAAGGAGAAGGTGGATGCAGCACGACATAAGGAAGCAGTCCTAAAAGTGCGCATCTAGCTTTGGATCGATGAGGCCTTCACCATCACAGCAGACATCAAAAGCAAGCTGGCACACATGCAAGGGATGCACACATTGATGCAGAGAAGCACTCCTTACATAAAGATCTCGAAACAACGTATGCAACATATCCAGCAAGCAGAAGCTCAATGCGCTACTAACCTCCACACAGTTCGAGAACAATTGGAGGGACTCCGCACAAGGATCGTCACGCTGATAGAGTGACTCGAGGGTGAGTCACGATGTTTGTGTTGGGGGCCTGTTGGGCATGGAGCCCCCCCAAGGCATGTTTTGGGGCTCAAAGCCCAAGTTTTGACCGAATATTGTTGTAAAGCTCCGTGAATTGCGGGCATGGGGTATGAAAGTATGATAGAGTCACAGGGTTGTCCGCCCTAGCTTTGTAATGTAATGTTAGCTGCATAGACCTATGCATGGTCCGCAGACCATGGGATTGTATAAATAGAGTGAAGCTCTAAGTGTAAAAGGAGAAGGGAAGTAGGAAAAAGTATAAGTGATTAAGTCACAAGTTGAAGTGTGCCTTTGGGTCATAGACTAGGAGAAGGCTCTGAAGTTGAGTGCATAGAGGCCTAGTAGTCCATAGCTAAGTACGCGGACCCCTGCAGCTGAGTGCGTAGGGTGAAGCCAATTTTGTAACCAAGGAAGGAATTAATAATCAAAAGCTTTGTTATAATTTTATGTATATGTTCTTGGGTTAATGAATGATTGATATAATTTGCAAATATACTGTTTATTTACTCCATGCACCTGTATTAGTGGTTTATATTGTTAAGTATACTTAAAGCACTAACGTAGGAAAAACTAATTAATTAACATTGGAATACTAGTAAGGTCTTGGGTAATAATGCAGAGCACGACGTTCAGCCCCTAGGTAGGTGTTACACAGTAATTTGTCACTGGCCTCATATCCCCTGATCTCAGATAGAGTCATTCTCTGAGCGACATCTTTTCTTTCTCATACATCAAACAAATATGTCCATATCTTCCCACTCATTCAAGAATATTAAACAAGTTCTCTCTAATCCTAAATATTGACCCCTTTTACCCATGTTCCTGCATCGTGGCAAGTAAGCATCATTCTGTTTGCGATGATTCTCTGTGATGAACTATAAGGCCACGACATCGTCGCAGTGGTACATTTGTTTCATGTATCAGTCGAATTTTAGGGCCCGGTGCAAGCACTCAAGATATTTATTGCGATGATGGCTCTGTGTACACTGCTTCCTTGCAACATCATCACTGAGCCCTAGTGTATGACTTGCGATGATCCAGATTTGGCGAATTAGTTCCAACAGAATGCTTCTGGGTAATTCTAGAGCTGGTTGTTGTGTCAAGGGAGTTCGCATTCCCCCCTCTGGGATGGTAGTTCCACCTTTTGAGAAACCTCCCTTGAGGAAAGCTCCCTCTCCCTCATTTCATGGAGGTTCCTCCTCCTATAAAAGCACTCCCCATTGCTATGATCAGCTAGTTCTTAGTTTTGGATTTGAGCAAATTAGCTAGCTTTGTTGTGAGTTTCCAGTGTGAATTGCTGATAGTTTAGCAATTGGTTTTGGATTGCCTTAGCTTTGTGTTAGAGCTTGTGAGTGATAGAGAGAGTTATCATCCATTTGGGACACCCTTTTGAGAGTGAATGCTTGAAGAAACATACAACTAGACCCGTCGAGAAGGCTTGTGACATCAAGACTCGGTTGTAAGCTTTGATTTTATTCATTTTAATACAATCAATGATGATTTCCTATGTCTTGTGTAAAATATACTTGATAGCTTATGGTTCCTTGACTCTGTAAGTAAACAGATCATTGTTTTTCTCAGTTACGTGTACTATTGTTCTCTTGTGTTGTTTTAGGTTGATTGCTCATTGAGGAGAAGGAAATGATAGCTGAAGTGGTGCAACGAAAGCTCCATCAAACAGCGGTTTGAGGTAGGCTCTTTCAAAAATGACTATTTAAGGAAATTAGTTGTTGTTTTTTCTTGCTGTGACTAGACCCACTCTAGGGCTAGAGGGGTTGCCTTTGTCTGCAGAGGGAACATTTCCTACATCACAAGTTGGTGACTCCGCTAGGGACTCCTTTGTATGTTTTCTCTTGTTTGCCCTTGATTTTTTTTTTTGATATAGTGTCTCTTGATTTTGGGGCTGAGCCATTAGTATTCTGGGTTACTTGGGTCAACTTGGGAGTCCCTCTTACTGTCTAAAGACTAGTCTGGTGTCCTTTAGGTGTTTTTACTTTGTTTTTTCTCTTATTGGATATCGTCATTGTTTATAGTTTAACAGCTGTGACAACATCGCACCTGTCATCTTTAGTAAACCTGCATATCGCAGATAACCCGTCATAAAGTTGTGATGATTCCTAAAATCAGACTGTCATAGAAGACAGGTGTACACCTACGACAACGACATCTAGTTTCCAGATTTCTACTTGCAACGATTTTCTTTTCGTCTCTGGTTGCTAGTTGTATCCTTGCAACAATTCCTATACAAGTTGTTTTTACAACTTTACCTCCTGAATAAACCAGTGCTGCTTGACCCCTGTTGTCTCTTCTCTCTCATGAACTTGTTTTCGTTGTTTTTTAGTTAAGGCACTCTCTCTTTGGTTTCATTGAGTGAATCTTGTATTTTCAGACCGTGTGATCTCACTCTGTTTAAGGTTTCATCAAGAAATTGTTTGTTTGGGTCACTAGTCCCTCCAAGATTCATCGAAAACTGTCTGATTGATTTGCTTGAAGCTGTTTTACTGCTTGTTTTCTTTCTGATTGGTCTTTAGTGCTTGGTTATTGAACCAGTTCCTCATATTGATTTGATTTCTGCACTATCAAACATAGATCACATTTGTTTGGATCAGTTAGGTTTACACTTGCTTGTTTGTCATTAAAATTCCAAAAAATAAAAAATATTGCATTTATACAGCATACGAAAGTCAAAGCACATTTGCATTACTGAATTTTCATGGTTGAGAAATTAGGAAGTGAAGTTTAAATCTTTCATTAGTAGTTGTGAGATAAGTGTATTGATGCATTGTGTTTCTTAGTGTTTGCATTTGATTGTCTTGGTTTGCGTTCGCTTGGAAATGAACTCTTTACCCTCCTTTAGGTAGTTGTTCATCCAAAAAAAATGATGTTTTACTCATTGTAGCTACATCCTAGGAATTATTGAAATACATTCGGTAGGGCCTAAAAACCGAAACTTAATCCAAGATTAACTCTTAAAATCAATTGAATAAACCTAACAATGCATTGGAACTTAACGCACATTATCTAGAGGTCTAGGCTAGAGACGTGCTCTGGTGTTGCTAAACCTAGTCACTATTGGTTTTGCTTATGGTTGGGTGATTCCTCCTTCTTTGATTCAATAGCTGCTAGTGTGGACTTGTGCTCCCTGTACCATCGAGTATATATCAGGAGACCCCACTACGTTATCATCCTATCATCCATAGGAAGCTGAGTCTGTCGCCTTACGAACCGTAACGCACCAAACACAGCATTCGGGAAGATTGATTGCCATACGGAAAGTCCTTGGTAATTTCTCTTTCATTTGATCACCAAGGTGTATATGCAGTTTTACAGTTTGTCTAGTAAACCTCTTGTCTAGTACTCCAGAGTAGTCACCTTCATTACTTTTTGACTTCTTAAAAGAAAAGGATCATCTGAGCACTTGTCCTTTCAGGCTCATTAAATATTCGAAGGCGACTAGAGTCATCTTTTGTCCTTTTTCTCGACTCTTTAAAAATGAAAAGGTCAAGTTTTGTTCTTATGTCATAAAATTTATTCGACCACGCTCACATTTTCCCTGTTAATCTTGATTGTGTTTTGGTTCACGTCACGTTGTGCCCCTACTTGATTATCTCTTTTTTTCGCATCTTGAGTTAAGACATCCTGGCAGAATCACCGAGCCCATCCCCTGTACCAAGCGACCATGACTCTGCATCTCCTGTCACTTCTAAGGTATCGGTAGTTAGTGATAACCTTCCTATTATCCCGAGTATTCAACCTCTTGACTTTCGAGCTCCAGGAGGGGACTCATGCGATATCAATTGGAATCCTATTTGGGAACCTTCAGAAGAGGACTTCCCTGTTACTCCCCTTGGTGTTTCAGCTGTAATGTATTCTTATGACATGGATGAGACGACCCCCGTGTCCAGTGAAGAGAACCTTGTGACAACTGGAAAAATTCATCTACCCATGGAGGGTATCCCCTTTCACATTACCTCTCTTGGCGTGACATTTCCCCTATGCTATCGCGCCTTTTCTGACGTCATGAGTTCCATGTCTCTTCATTCGGGTTCTATGTTGTCTCATACTATAGCCCCGACCTCAGAGCCTTTCGTACCTCGGATTCACAATGTGTCTGTCACGTCTGTTCCTTCCATGCCTACTGTTTGTGTGGCCTCTACATCTCTTGCTGTCAATGTCGTTGCTGCATCCTCAGTGGTTACCATTGTTGCTAGGCCCTCAGTCAGTCTCACTAGTGGTGCCCTTCAACCTCGGCATCTAGAGTCGTAAATCCCACTGGTAGTATTCCACTCTCTTCCGGTTCCATTTTGGCAGGGTGGACATATGAGAAATATTGTTTCTCTTCAAAATCTAGATCCGCATAATCCATT